>OMNV01016372.1:0-16576 GCA_900303265.1 Brotula barbata | reverse complement strand
ATTATTTAACTTTGGAAAAGATATTTATTTTTGTTTCCTTAATTTTTCCTCTTTGCTTCAGGGGCCAGAGGGAAAGTCCATGTTGGAACTGAACTCTGGGGTCAGATTCAGCCCTACCCATGCCTTGGGCCAAAAACATGACCTGTGACACCAGAGCTCATCTTCTGGACGGGACTCATTGTCCTGTTGGCTAATTAGATATCACCTGCTACAGCACCCTAAACATTTCAATCTCCTTAGTTTTCACCTCAGTCTGTTTTGTTATAGGGCGACCTAAGCTCAGATGAGATTCTCTTAAGAGGGTCGTGGCCTTTTATCTGGTTTGTTATATAGAAAATTTTTGATCAATTTGCTTAATGTGTGTAAGTGAAAGACAATTTAAGACACGTGTCTTTTTAACCTTTGTGTGACCATCTTATATAACAGCTCACAAAGACATGTAAAAAAAAAAAAAAACACGCTTCAGAAGTTGTGATAACCAAAGCTCATCTATCTTCCCTTATGTACACACACACCGGTATCCCTTTACCTGTGCGTTGTTGTAAGGGATGTCCCAGGTAAGACAATCATGTTAATGAGCTGCTATGCTTCCTCTCTTAAATGTTTAAGAACTAAAGGAGTGTGAGATCAGATCAAATTCAAAACAACAAATCAACCCAAGAGGCTCAAATAGCAACCTTATTGAGCAATTAGACTAATGTGACAAAAATGCAGTTTGAAACATCACCCAAACATTGTACCACGGAAATGTGGGTGAAATGTGATTTATGAGTTCTATAGATTATCAAACATGCAAATTAGGAAACAGGACATACCATAGCAAAGGCTCTTTACTAGGCAAATGCTAACAGATGCTGATAAACATTTACAGTATGGATGAAGACCACGGCCGCATTATCTGCCTTTATCGACACCTTAAATCTGATTATGTTGTAAATTACTCAAATCATATCCCATGTCCCCACATTGTTCCACATCATGCACATCATGCACACTTCTAAAATAGTGCTTACGTAACTCAAAAGTGCAATTGTCAGAGATCCTACAAGGGCCACCCATGTTGCACAATATGATACTTTAAGCCTGTAACATAGCACACAGAATGCCAAGGGACATACGGTCTCTTTGTAATCTAAATATAGTTGAACTATTTGTACACTTTGTTCAATGCAAACTACAGAACACTCTTCCATATGTCACAAAATGTCAAATAGTTTTAAGATTAGCACATTTAGCACAACAGCTTGTCAGTGAGTTCACCATTAAACCATATAAATATTAAGACAATCACACAGACACACACACAAACATTCAGGTTAAACCGTAAACCTTGTTCAGGGGCTTTCCCATCGGCAACACAGGTTTGTGGCCACAAGTGGTAGACCATGGCTACACTTGATATGCATCCACACACAAACACACTTGGAAAACATATCGTATAGTATCTTGTATATGACTACGTAAAGAAAGCAAGAGTGCAGGAGCAAAAGAGAAATAGAGAGAAAAGCCACATGCTGGCATCCCTCCCTAAAATTCCACTTGTAGTGTTATGGTTTGACAAATTGTTTTACCTATAGTAAACATACATTTCAACATTAAAGGGCAAAATAAGCCCTTCACACACCATACAAGATCTTATCCCACAGTTATCTGTTTTTTCTTCTAGTTTATGCCTTTTTTCTTGCATGTTCTCAATTTAGTCTTTTTTGTTCAGACAAAAACGCATCACAATAAACAGTAACATAAAGACAAAATGGCCAAATCATATCATTTTACCCATGATAATGAGGCACATTTCCACTACCAAAGGGACCATCTGTGAATCTCTGATGACTGCCTTTTGTGAGGGAATGGAGGCCATTGAAACGCTCTAAACGGACAGCATGGGCATCATTATGTCATGTAAACATGCCTAGCATCAAAGGATCCAACATCACGCACCCTTGTGGTTCAGCCTCAGTCTAAGCAGCGAGAGTAGAGCTGTGATTGTGAGATTCTGCTCTTTATAGTCCACATTGGAATATTTTCCATTGTGTGTTACAGTGTTACTCACACAGCCCAAAGTAATTCACGGCACAAATCCTGACCAGGTTGTTTCTCCAGTGGCTGCTTCTTAATTTTGTTGTGGTGTGACAGCAAAAAAAACCCTTGTGCTGCTGTTATACTTACTACCTATAATTTCTATCCTTTCCAACAAGAGTTTTCAACCAATGGTCCGCAGCTTCCTGGTAAATTTTCAGATTTCTTTTTTGGGAATTGTTTAATCCATCAAAATAAAATGTTGAAACTACATAACCCTGTGACTGAATTTTCCAAAATAGGTTAAAAACCATTGCTAAATAATGACTGCAAATACTGCCTGACATGATTATTGAGGTCAAGACCAGACAGTTATTGATTTCAAAATGATTTACAGCCCCCATGTCTCAACTGAATTTTGTCAATGTTAGTGAAAGACCTGAATAAATAAAGAAAAATATGTGCTGACTAATTATTATTTATGGTTACTTATGAATACACAGAACCTGTAAACGTTCCCCCTTGAATTGCTGTTGTATGGCAAAATGTTACAATGCACTCTGAAATAGTTTTGAGGGTGCCCTGTCCGGGTAAAAAAATACATTTAAAGAAAGATGTTAGAGTGACTGGGATTGTGTTAATGTCATACTATTATACATCAAATTATGCATAAAATCAGTGGATTTGGCATTGACTCATGTGTCCCTGTATAATGTGCAAACAATAAAACATAATCTACAATAACATCTCTAAAAGCACACATTTAGAAATATTACCTACTTACCACTAGATATTCAAATAATTCCCAGAAGACCTTACATCTTATATATCCATGTATAACTAATTGATGAAAAAATTCACTAGCATTCAAGACAATTACAAATACTTTACATGTCCTCATTTTATATCTTATTCTTGTTTTTGTATTCTACACCTGTGCTGTGTAGCGACCTTCTTCAGGAAATTAAATTAGATGCTAGTGTAACTGCTTTTGAGGTAACACTAAAATCAGCACAGATCTCAGCCTTCACACCTTGCTACCTGTTTGTATTGTTTGAGTTTGAGCCCCTGTGTTCTGTCCCTTGCATCCATTTTTGTTGCGTTTGGTTTTCTGCCAGAACCACAATGGAAATAAGCCACAAGGCTTTATTGTGTCTACATCCAGTACATGATTTTTATGTGTGCGATGCCTCCAGTGCAGTATTTTATGTATTTTTAATCATCAAATTAACTCCTCCTACTCATCAGCATCATTATCATCATAATCATCAACTGACCAGTGAAGAGCATCATCTAAAAAAAGACTTTACTCTCCTGGCGGCAACATTTGACAAAGCTCAGGGTGTGTTTACGAGCCCACATTTGTATGACATTTAAAAATGTGGAGAGACTTGTTACCAGGAATTAACAATACACATCGCTAAATAGAGAGAGGTCCAAAAAGATGCTTCTATTGAACCTTGACACACAATGGCATACATCTGAGCGCAAACACATTCACACAAATTTGTGCTGTACACATGCAGAGAGAGCAAGAGCAACAGAAAGAGAGATATACTTCAGTTAAAGATGTCATACAATACAGTCAATCACAGCTGAGATAGATGAAAGTGATATACAGTTGTTTTGTTGAGCACACTTTCATGCTCCCAGGAACAATGATTGTTCCTCCTGAGTGTGCGGGTAACGCAGTTTGCCTGCAGGCCTGAAACACACTCTTAATTCTCACACACTGATAAGCTACTGCTTGAGGGCATTTATACTGTCTGCAGTCTGCAGGTAAAGGCCAGATGGATCTATTCTCTCTGATTACAATAACCTGGTATGGAAACTTTAACTGTATCGGGTGGTGACAAAAGATAACATCAAGTGGAAGCTGCTCCCGTATGTGTGTGTATCGACCCAACATTTACATATAAGTAATGTAAATACATTAACATATCTTGTTAATTGTAAATATGGGGGGAGGGGGTTCATTTTCATCCAATTAATGCACATGTATGTCTGTGTAGCTCGAGTTGATTTGGTGATAATCTAATCATGGGCTAATCCTGTGGTTTGGTTTTGACCCTGTTTACTGCAGGTGTTTTTGCCATTGTTCATGCTAATGGTGAACAATGACATCTAGTGGCCCTACAGTGCAGCTGCTTATTTCCTCAACCGACATCATATGACGGATTTTCATTCCAGCTATACCTGAAAACTATGGTAATCTATAATGCAGTATTACTGTTAAATCATGAACCTTTCATTTATGCCATTTTATTTTGCTGCCAATGGTTACCATGAAATCATCTGCCTTTTGAGTTTCCAAATAACTAATAAGCATGCACTGAAACATGCAGGGCAGACTGCAGCTACAAAATTAGAATAATTAAAAATAATTATATAGTGAATACATTGCAAGTATATTAAGATAATTTAGGGAGTGCCAAAGAGCAAAAGAGTGGAGTTTGCTGTAATGCTGCTGGGTGACCACTTGATGGCACCATGGTTTTGGCATCTGAGATGACCATCAGCGAGTAAACTTTTCTTTGGCAAACACAGAGGAATAGAATATATCTATATGGTATGACAACTGTTAGATTAAATAATACTTAGACTTAATATCAAATATATTGTGTTGTATTATGAGTTACATGATTAGTATTTGAAGGGAGGTTTCAACCTTGAAGCCTTCAGAGGGAGGGAGGCTACTTTGAACCTGAAAAGATTAAAAGCTCCTCTATTACAGTGAACTTTGGAATCAAGATAAGTATTTTTGCTGTGCTTCCTTTCCCTTTTCAAAGTAGTAACACCTGCATGCAGATGGTGGACTTTTTTATGCCATCTGTGAGAGTAAGATGTATAAAGATGATCGATATCAGTGGCTACAACACTTCCCTGCCTCCAGATGGCATGATCGTTAAGTTCTCTGAAGCCTGTTGTCTGGAGTCCAATCTTTTCAGCTCCAAATGTTAAGAAGAACCAAAACCGGGCAAGCTTATTATATTTTCCAAACAGTGGGGAAAAGGGTAGAATTTCTGAGTTCTCAAGAGCCTTGAGGAGGTGGGAATACATTTTACTAGCTTATATCCCATAACCCATATTTGCAACTGTCTGCAGTGTGGTTTAGAGAGTACACAGTTTTCAGATGGTGTTCACCATATGTCACAGTCTGTACGACACAGCTGAGGCTACTGATACTGTGTGATAGTGTGATATTGGCAGCACTTCACTCAAACTTTTGGGGCGATCACAAAGTTGCTTGTAGGAAAAGGCTCTCGGCTTTGTGTGTAGTGGTGGAACACGGTTGTATTCTTGTCACGGTTCTAAACTGCGAGGTGGTTTCATTTCTGTGACAGGTAAAGTGCACTCAGAGTAATGATGGAGCTCTGTTGTAACAGCGCGATCTGGAGCTGCCGTGTTTTCAAGGTGAGTACGCGTCTGTCTTAGAGAGCAAGCGGGTTGTTTAAGCAGTGCCAGTGGGCACAAAGTGTAATGGTTATCTGTGGAGATCAGCGTGTGTTACCTAGTGTCATTGCCAGAGTGTGTCCTGGATGAATTTGTACTGTCCAGTGTCTTAAGTATTTTTCAACTGTTGGAAAAGCCTATCTGAAATAATATGAGAGCAATGCAAGGACTAAAAATCCATACTGCACACATCACAAAGCAAACGGTAAAGAGCTACCGCCATTATTTTTGCGAGACTAGGCCAATCCTAAACAGATTGTGGAGCACTGTTTATGTTCTTTGTCTTTGAAAAGCCCAATCAATTGTCCATCATGGCTGGCTTTTCAACAACAGCTCTGAAATTTGAAAGTGAAGAGGCACAAGGGGAAAATATGCCTTCTAAGAGGAAAGGCACATTTTTGATTTGTTGATTTTTACATGTCTTGGATTTTAATGTGGGTTTTGACAAGGCGATGCTTTTAAGTTTTTCCGCTACTGTCAAGGCAACAGCCAAACTCTCAGGGAGGCCTGTCAGCTCCATATTGCATCTGGTGTCAGGGAGACAGGCAAACGAACAGGTGGGGTTGTCACACATTTGTGAAGGAGTATGCTAAACGTTCTCTCCAATTAACAAACAGCTTAGACGTTTCCCTTTCAGCTGCCCCCCCCCCTCCCATCTCTCTTTACACAGTTTTCCATCCTGCCATTTGGAGGAGACACATGACTTGTTATGTGTCTCTAAATGGCAGATTGAAAAACATTTTGCTGGAATACAGCTCCGAGGCTGGCTGCCGGACCAACTAGTTCTGTGGAGACTTCTCTTGAAAATAAATATCTCTCCTTTGCTCACGTCTGTAGGTGGTGATTAACAGGTGACTGAGACGCATGCGTCTGCTTCTGTGAAATAGCACACTAATTTACTCTACCGATCCCTCCGGGAATGCATTATAGTTAGAGAATGCCTAATGGAGGAGCTCTACACTAGCACCTAATGTAACTTAGCATTTAGAGCAATGAGAGTCTGTTGGGCTGGTGTGTAATTAACCTCCAGTGAGTACTATAGTCACTGTAGTACTATAGTGCTCACTGTAATTTAATGTAGACTATAGTATAGTCTACTTTAAATTACAGAAACGAGGAAACTAAGCTTTCAAAAAGGTGGCTGACGAGAGGGCGCAGCATCACTTCAACAGTGTGAGCAGTGAGAAAATTCTTGTATTTTTAATTTGGATGACGTCGTCTATTAGAGCCGTCACGCCATTTTGTGGGCACAGAGGAGAGAGGAAGCTCGTTATGTGGCTCTGGGTTTTTTTTGCTGTGGCAACATTTAATGATTAGTTGGGCTAGTTGCTGGTTAGGGGCAACATGCCCGATGTCACACAAACTTTGCAGTCACAAAAGCATTGTATTGTGTAGCTATGGCATCCTATGTGGTTGGTGCGATCGCCGCTACCGTTTTGATTTTACATTACTAAGAGTACCGATGGGCACACAGCGGTAGGCAAGGACGTGAGCGGATTAATGACAGTTAATAGGCAATTATTGTGAAAAACAGACTGCTGGGACAGCACGAACAGCAACTTGGTGTTTGTTGGTCCATATTATATTTGTCAAGATATTACGGTCACTGCAGTGCACAGTACTGTGGTTTCCTCTGTTTGCATCAATATTGCATTCACCAATCATTATTGTGGTATTCTCTGTATTCTTGCTTGATTGGCAGATTGCACAATGGCACAGAGTGTGCATGAAGATATGAAGAAAACACACCCAGACACAAATTCAGAATTTTCAATGGGTACATATGGTGGACATAAGGCAGCATTTCTATAGTTTTGTATCTAATCAGACTGATGGCTATCTTTACCAAAGCCACCAAAAATCACAGCTTGAGTTAAATTTAGCTTTGCAAGAATGGATCAATTTTGTGAGGTATTGACAAACATTGATGATGTCAATGAGCACAGCCACAGTGCCTCCAAAGAGAGTGAACGGTCAGCTGATGAGTGCAGACACCATATATGTGAATACTTCAGAACACAACAGACGGAGTGTGAGCTTCTCTAAGGAAGTGAGTTGAATATCCATTCGGATTGATTAATAATAAAGTCAATAACTTAAGACATGCTAGTATTATGAAAGATGGAACTGGGGTATTTTAGGTCACTGACAAAATAAATGCTGTAAATGGATTTACATTCAGTATGCGATGAATATATAATTGTAAGAAAAGATGTGTGAGAAATATTTAATGCAATAATGCTACTGTTGATTTATCAGAATTAAACTTTTAGTTATCTGATCTTCACCCTCTCACTCTCTCTCTGTATCTCTCTGTGTGATCAAACAGTCTTCAACGAGCTCCACAAAGTTTACAGCTGCTTCTCCAAGGTGCTAAAAAAACAGGCACAGTCTCCTCTCTTGCTGCAATGATAAATCAGATCTATAGTGTATTTCAATAAATCTCCATTCCTGCCTCCCATTTTTTGGTCACAGAAAATACAAAATGCATCAGCCCAAACCCAAAGGTATCTGCATGCTGCTTCTGACATTTGGCAGGTGCCAAACCTGCACTACTGCCCCTTAGTAGATATGGAGAAGTCCTATGTCTCTCATTTCTGCTTAAAAACAGCTGCAAATCTTAAGTGAACATGGCCATATGCTACATGCAGCCTGAACAATATATAGCAGAGAACATACTATTAGTTGATATTTGCTTATCATAGATACATTATAACAATGTATAAGGCAGGTACATATTTATACAAAAATGTATACAAAAGTAAACATTTTTTGATGCATGCTTTTTCATATGTTCAGTTTTCAGCTACTTTTATTTGTCAATATATTTCTGAGTGTTAACGACTGCTGATAAAAATTGTTGTTTATGTACAGTAAACATGAAGGTTGGCCAATACTGATTATCAGATGTTTCTCGTTATCAAATATTGTTTTGTTTGTTAGCCACAAAAAGAAATTACTCAGGCTGTAGTTGATTATAACATAAATCTATCTTTGTTTCCATTCTGAAACCTGGAATACCATAAGCAGGGTGAAAGAACAGCAACGCTGGTTGGCTAAATGGCAATGGGCTGGGACCCTTCAGAGGAAAATTTGATGAATATTTTAGTGGGCAAAAAATGTCATCCTCACACTCTGGACCTCTCATTTCTCCCTGCTTGCTCTCATTCATACACACAAACACGTTTCACTCACACAGAGAAATGACAGTTGATCTGTGTGAGCATTATCAACCTCATAAACGGAAATGACTCATTTGTCATTCATCCATCCTGGGTGGCATTTCTGTTGCTTTCCACCGAGGGGGGAATGTACCCGATTTGCCTGGAAGCTCAGTCTCCTGATAGCTCACAGTCTGAAAGCTTGGCGCCTGAAGATTATTTTTTGTGCGTGCCGGAGATATAGGGCTGGCAAACCATTCTTTACTTGTTTGACTGCTCTTTTTTATTTTTGCTTTTGACATTTGTGTCTGATAAAGTGTTCCGAAAACGGATTCGTATTTTTAGTTCCCATTCTGAAAAGGCAACATTCCCCCCTTCTAATTGATATGTCCAATGAGAGATAGTCTGGGCCCCTGAAACAAATCCTCTGAGTGGAAAAAGATAACATTGCGCTTATCCATTTTCTGCCCCTTCCTTCTGCTGAATGTCTGTCCAGTTGTCTGATGGCAACCAGAGAACTCTTGTAGCCCATAGCTTATTCATGCACTCTAACACCTTAGAGAGCTGTACAAGAATAACAGATGAGATTCTCCTTGGGTCAGGTATAACATAGCCTAAAAGCCACAGCTCTGAAAAGAGCCTTTTCACTATATATCCAATATATCTTCTCAATCCTATTGCTAAAAAAGTGAATCAATTATCCATCAGAAACCTCCCTGCCTCTACCTGGCTGCCACATTCCATATGGTCATGCATGTGCTGTAGCTGGGGATCAGATTACCAAAAAGCGTAAGATGTGAAAGATCCTCAAGGCTGATTCCACTGGGCTGTGTCCCTTGATGCCGCTCAATACTTGGGGAGGGTCGACTCCGAGCTATTGTTCAGTGAATGGAGAAGTTAAACGGCATTGCCGAGCCCTGATGGGGATTGTTATTTCCAATCTCTGCTAAACTAAGGGTTGGGAATTCCACTATCTGCTGCCCCCCCCTCTTCTTTGTGATATGATAAGCTCCATCTTTGAGCTTTTTTATGAAAGTAATTTGGAGGGGGGAAAGCATGAGAAAGGGGAGGGGGGGGTGTTGTCCTCTGAAGCACCAACCCACTGTGGCTCTTTCTTTCTTGTGTGAAAGACTCCGCGTTGTCTTTCATGGTGTGTTATTCTGCCACATTTGCTCAGCACACACAAGAGACACCAGCTGATGTTGCCACTTAAAGACCACTGAGATTCCAGCAGGCTAAGTTTACTTAATTCAAGCTCAGCTTTGTGAGTCAAAAAACAAAGGTGATGCAGACGTGATCACAGACTGAAACCCTGCAGAGACCATCACTATTGATTATTTAGAAAAATCAATTCATCCATTATTTATATTATTAATATTCTATGTATATGTATGTGTGTCCATGAAAGTCCATTTGTTATTGTGAGATATTTTTTAAATGACATAAAATAAAACCAAAAAAAAACACATTTGGCTTGGATCGCTTAAATAAAGTTACTACTGAGCTGTGACAACATTCTTAATGTAAATTGATGTCATCCACAGGCTTTTTACAGGATCACCACTGTATTCATTTCATTGATTTAAACAATAATCAATAGGTATTTATTCTGTATTGATACACTATTTGCTCCAAATTGCCAGTAAAAATCTAGATATTCATAGAATACAGTGTCCCTGTGCAGCTGAAAGAAGGGCTCTCACTCACAATGGCACTGCATTCTGAAGGACTGAGATGAACAAATGACAAAGAGAAGGGGAAAAAAGAACATAATACGCCTGGGATGCTATGAGAAGACCCTTCAGGGCACTCAATAAAATATTAAGGACGTTGTGAATGAAAAGAGGAGGGGGTGGGAGGGCAGTAAGGTGATAGAGAAGCAGGCCACCCTACATTCAGTGGCATTTCTGAAGATGTGCACAGCCAGTTGGGAGCATTACGTCACTACATATGCTGTAAATACATTTTGTTGGTAAGTTATGTATACAGATTGCTGAAATACAACAAAATACAGTACAATCTGGGAACTTTGAATATGATCACATTTAAAATTGCTCAGTGACAATAATGACCAATTTAAACCCTTATTGTACTTTGACATCTGTGCTGCGACCCTTAATTGGGGAGTCCACGGCGATTACACCTGATTTCTCGCTTTAGAGAAGAAAAGAGGAGGAGAGGAGAGAGGAGACAAGAAGATCTGTGAAGAGAATAGCAAAAACTGTGCCATTTAAACATACAGGGAAGTCCATCTTGTAAGTAACTGAAAAATAAAACCGATAACAGCTATCTGATACAAGCAGCAGCTTCTTCAAGGCTCTTTGAAATATTCAGGAGTTTGGGAGAGAATGAGGGATGAGTCGAGGGAAAATGAATGGGAGGTCATCAGCATAAATGCAGTAAGAGGCAATTGAAGGAGTCGTGTCATTATTCCTTTCAGAGACGATGCAGGCATGCAGGGCACCTTGATAGTTCTACTTGGAGCATCATTTATAGCTCTGAACTAGGTTCAGTGAACGCGCATGCTCAAGATACTCTTCATGTGGATCATTAACTCTGACATAGACTTACAAAAACACGTATGGATGAAACATGAAGCAAACAACATAACACTGATTAGTCATTAATATTATGTTTCATATTATCGCTTTATTAGCTAAGAGGTAAAGGAGGGTTGCAATCGTGCAATCGAAGCATGACATATGGAGCACACCTTTTTAGGTATACAGTGAAGAACATAGACTTCATTTTAATAATTTATATGTTGAATAATGGAATATGCAAAATCACGTAATAAAGCAGATATTCATGAGTTCTTCTACTTCAGCCATCTACAGTATGTATGACAGATGGCAACAAAAGGTGTTCTCTAACATGACAGGATCATTTACAGATATCAAAGGAGGATCAGAGAACTGATGCTGCTAGTGGGCATTTGATGGCTGCTAAATCACAGCTATTCCTTTATGCTATAGTTAAACTACTGCACAACCAAGTTTATTGCAATAGCGATCTTTTTTTTTTTTCATGTTTTCACCATAAAGATCCTCTCCGTGTACGTTCTTAATCTCATAATTAAACATGAAGGTCCACAGTTAAATCTAATGATAATATCAAGGCAAAGACATTTCATAATCAAATGAGCAAATTAGTATTTTTAAACTATTTAAGTCCCAGTTGTGATGTAGTTGCTGACAATGAGACGAAACAATCAGAGCACAGAAAATTTTTAAAGAATGGCAATAAAAAATAAAAAATCAATGAAGAACTGCCAAAATGATCAATCCTCCTACAATGAGCATATTCACAGATCAACATGGCATCCCAACATGGGTCCCCATGTACTGTACAATACAACCCTGCCTGGTTTAAGTGGCCCCAAAGGGACCTGCAGAGATGGGTGGTGTCTGAGCCTCTATGTATATGTGTGTTTATGTGCATGCATGTGCATTGCATTACATTACATGCATATACAGGAGATGGCCAAAATAAAACAAGGCATTATCAGACCCTTTGCTTTTACTCATATATATGGCAGCTTCAGTCTGCTGAAGGCTCATGTTTATGGATATACTGATTTACATTGTGTGTAAAAGGCATCCAAAGACATTGTTATTACTTGGCCTATTTCAGGGTTGGTACAATTATAGTCAATTAAATTAAAATGTTCAATTATAGTAAAA
This sequence comes from Brotula barbata, assembly GCA_900303265.1. NCBI lineage: Eukaryota > Metazoa > Chordata > Actinopteri > Ophidiiformes > Ophidiidae > Brotula > Brotula barbata. The sequence continues at coordinate 4,260 of OMNV01016372.1, read as the reverse complement.
AAAATATCAATTAATAATACATGTAATTAATGTTTTTGGCGATTCAACCCCACACCATAGTCCAGTTGGTGGCGAGCATTTCCCATTACACCCAAATGATTAGGAAGTTGTTTGTTGACAATGCAAAGAGGTGCTTAAATTTCAGAACAACAACAGAAATCTGATATGACTAATTGTAAAAATATAGTACTATAAAAAGTACAAAATACAATTATGGCAGGTATCCTTTCAGATATTTGTGTATGGCTTAAGGATGAGACTATGTGATTTGGAAATCACAAATAAGGGGAGGTGGATGAGTTGATGCCTGTAGTTAACTGAAGTTTCTGTGAAAACCAACAATAGTTATAGAAGTACTGAACATATAAATTTCTATGTGGCAGTTCAAATATTTTGTCCATGCCAGTATGCATGTACATTTGTCTGTGTCTGTGGGTGCGAGTGTCTGTTTATAACTAGAGCAAGCTAAGGGTGTGTGTGCAGCAGTGGGGCCAGGCAGTGCACACAGAGACAGCCTTTGGGAGCAGCAGTCTCCCTGATCGATGGCCTGCCCACCAAACAATGTGCACTCCCATATAATACCACCAACCCAGCTGCTTCGAACGCAGGTTCCACTGGGCTTCTCTGGCATAAAGCAGACACTCAACTCTAAACCAGGGATGATACCACATTTGAGTTCGGATATAGATTCTATCTTTGCTGGGGGGGAGGCAAGAGGTGATAAACTTGCCGTTAGAACTCATTTCACCTCAAGTGAAAGTCTGAACTTCTGACCTACAATGAAAGAGACCACAACAAGAGAAAATGTCCCATTGTTAGTTGGCTATGTGATGCTTTTCTCGCTTGAACAGCACGCTGAGGGACACAGGTGTGCCCACAGGGATAATTGGGATTGCATGTACAAGTACTCACACTAACTTGGAAATAACTTCTAGGTTCCTCAACAGTGCCAGACTTTAAGACTCACCCACTTACATTCCAAGTACGAAAAGTTGATGTCTGTAACTTCATAGGATTTGTTAGCACTGAAGGATCTATCACATTTATTTTTAATCACAAAAAGTAATACCTCGCATCGTAATATAGTCATTTAGCTTAACCAAATGCTCTGTTGGCACTGTTTGATGATGCACACGTAGATGAGGTTATATCAGCTCCGCACTTGGGCTTTATTCAACCAGACCATTTACAAGCACAAATATTGTGCAAAATGTGTGGAGATGAGACAGCAAACATTGAGCAGTGTCAAAACCGGGTGAAGAGATGAAAGAGATGAAAGACACATTTTTTGCATCTACCACTGATCTCTCGGTCAAGTCGGACAATGGAGTCTGGCATTGGCATTTCATTTCATCAACCAGGATCGAAACTAAAAACCTCCCCTTTAGCGAACGGGAAAGACTGTGACCAGAAGAAGCTCCAGCCAGACGGTGTGTAATACTTAATAATAACTTAATAATACAAATCTTTAATGAGTCGTTTTTATGTTCCTCCATGACCATCAGCAGTTCCATCAACCTTAGTCCTGTCATGAATTTTTGTATGGAGAGGCCATGACATAGCATACACATGCCAACATATACGCTTTGCTTATATGAACTATCAGTTCAGTTAACAGTACGTGGGCTGAATATAAATTTAGGAATGCATGAACGGAATGTCAGGATTTGAGCTATAACCTCGTATAAAAATCATCTTGTAATTAGGCCATATTTACAAACAAGTCAAATAGCACTTCATGTTTACTAAAGGGTGGCGCATGTTATTGTCTGAATTTAACGTCTGTACTTGCAGCATGTAAAATTGGAAACCCTTTCGTTTTGCACACCTTAATCTGGGACTTCAAGTATCGTCATCCAGCAAGTTACATCGCATCACACTTCTATATCGTGCAGCCCTAGTGTTTGTGTTCCATGTTTCTCTTCATTCAATTCGAGCCTCACCGACAGTCACGAGAACACAACACTACATCCTTCACACCAGTATTGACAGATGTATTGGATTGTGTTGTAAGCTCTATTTCATGAGTTTACTTCCCAACGTCTTCACTCCATTTGTCCATAAATGCCAATAGTGAAGCTGGATCTTCCTTGTGATTGCCAGAGAGTGAATGCAACTGATGAGCCATATAGCAGCCTGTACAAGCATCTGACAGTAATTAGTTGGCAGGAAGCAGCAGACTTCTTAATTACAGATGGAAAAACCTTTTTCACATCGTTCTGCTGTGCCTGTCATTTACTTATGTCATACTTTGTCTCATACAAAAAGCCTTCTCCAATCAATAATCGGTTGTACTGTAAAGTAAAATGAAAATTTTAAAATGTTGACTTTTGGAGTTGAAAATGATTGTATAATTATAAGATCTAATCAGGTGAAGGACTGGCAGGACAACCTCTTCTAATGAGAATGAAGTATATGATATGTTGTGCTAAAACAGCAGGAAAATAATTGTTTTTCATAATCCGAGTTGAACAGCTGGCTCTTCATTACACAAGTGGCTGAAACGGGCTTCTGCATTTAGACAATATGATCAACTCTTGGTCATCAAAATGATGACCATTTGTGAAATAGATGAGTTGAGTGGTCTGGAAAGCAGCCTTTTGTGTGTCAAGGTCTTGCTGCTGTCTTCAAGATTGACATTTCTGGGGAAATATGTCGCAATCATGTGTTTAGCTGTTTGTTGGATTACATATCACTGCCAAATGTATAGGTGACACAGAAAAAGAGAAGGCAACATAAGTCTACAGTTTATAATATCTTTAACTCCGACATTCATCATTCTTTGTGTCTTTCAATAAAAACACACAAAATGAGGTTCGACTGTTTTCACACTTAAATTTTGCATCATTTAGTATAGAAAAGCATCTAAAGTAATATTTTGGGGGGAAACTATTACAGCTTTGTAATGCCTATTAGCAGTGTAAAGTAACAAAGAAAACAATAATTCATTAAAGTCCTGTTTTAGGAGATTTTCTATTTTAGTGGAATGCACATATTTTTGTAAAAACCATACATTTACTTTACTACATATATGAAGGAAAAAGGTTTGTCAGTACATGATGAATTGTAAAATAGGAGATGTTTTCAGTATGACTAGGAGATGGACTTGGGACTGAAAACAAAATTCCAACATCTGTTGTACAAGTTGAGTTTCTTTGGTTTGAATCACTTAAACTTTAATTTAAATAAAATTTAAAAAGAAAAATCAATAATTCAGAGTACTAAAAAATACAAAAAAAAACACTTTGTCTTCGTGAGGATATTGTGCTTTATGATTTTGAAAAAAAACATCACAATATGATTGAATGCATGAATTTTAAATGTTACTGCCTCTGGAAATTTTCTGTGCCTTTTCGGACACTTTTCAATTAACACTATCATTTATTATTGGGGGGTTGTGGTATGGTAACCGTGGCCAGCATATTCTTGTTTTGGTAACAAAATGATAGAGTAAGACCACTCTTATGTTAATATTATCTTTTGTGGGAGGATTTTTGTTTTTGTTATTTAATGCAAAACTTGCCAAACTTAATTTTTTCTGAATTACAATGACTATTCAATTTGATCATCTTGATTCTGCTCTCACTTGACTTTCAAGCAGACAAAGATCATCGTTTTCATATGGGCTTTGCCACACGCTACAGGAATGAAATATATACAGCCCAAGCATTATCATACCTCACTCAGTCACAATGAAATAGCATCACATAACCACTTATATGGAGGTCTAGGACCGGCAGTGCATCATATCAAGGCAGCCTGTCACTGTTGCTGTTCTATCATTATTTGCGAACTGTGTAATTCACTGCACCTTCAAGGAACGCTGAATTTTAGATCTGACAAACTGTAATCAAATCTGCATGCTTGAGCCAACAGTGAGACCTCTTAACACATTCCCACTCCTTCAATACAACACAACATAAGACAAAACAACATCAAACAACACCTCTAATAAGTATTCAAATGTGAGACACCAACCCCTCCATTGGATAAACAAAGCATAATGTGAAAATTTGCAGCATTTCTTTCAAATTAAGTTATTGTTCTGCAACAATCAATGACACAACATATACATCGGTGCTGACCTTCTTTCGAGCAAGTTTTCTTTCACTTATTTCTGCTGATGCTTTCAGAAAGTTGCTTTTGTTTTGCTTCCAGCTGTATGTGACCAAAGTTTCAATTCCTGCATCTCAGAAGATTTTCTTCTTTGACGAATTGAGTTGTCTCATGCTGAATGACAGGAATGGGTGACATATCCTG
>OMNV01016370.1:25404-48292 GCA_900303265.1 Brotula barbata | reverse complement strand
AAGAACACGTAACAAACCAAACCACAGCAAGAGGAACACACACACACACACACACACACACACACACACACACACACACACACACACACACACACACAGACACAGACACACACACATAAACAACTCCTAAGATGTAGTTTTTCCCTCCAAAAAGATTATTGCAACCAAGCCATCTACAGTATCGCACACAGGAAAACACACACAGCGTGATAAAGCCTTCGGATTACAGATGATACCATCGTTAATTCAAGAGGATATATTTTTAATTACTAAAAAAAATCCCAGTGTAAAAATCATTCTTTGCAGACTATATGAGATACAGCTTACAGCTTTGATCAGGATGCTCTCCTTATATCACCCAGCACACTCTGTGTGCAGTTTCTAAGCAACACAGCCACTCATGACTCAATTACAATATTACACTGTTCCTAGTACTGCAAATTACTTAGTGGCTGCCATGAATACATTACTTAACATTAGAGGTTCATTAGAGGCCCAACAGGTAGAAAGGACGGGTTAATTACCAACACAGCTAGAGCTTTGAGTTATAATAGTCTGATGCCGGCGCTCAAACACAGCGTGATATTTTTATTGGTAATTTCTGGATGAGGTAAAATGTTTATTTGCAAATGCTAAATGATTTTTACAGATGTCTGAACCTGCAGGAGTTCCAGGCATTCCAGACAAATTCAGTTTCAGCGCCGCAGTCCAGCCAGCAGCGCCTCAGAGGAGCGGCAGAGGAGCAGCAGAGGAGCAGCAGAGGAGCAGCAGAGGAGCGCGTTAGAGGGAGAACAAACCTCAAGTGAATCTCAAGTAAAGGATCAGCGCTGCAAATCTGTTTGCAGAGGCTGAAACGGTCGATTCGCGAGGTGGCTCGTGTTTGAACCGGCTGCTCGTTTGACACAGCGATCATTTTACATCAGATTACAAAGAGTGAACCGACCAGAAAATGACTGCGAGTGGCTGATCAAATATAGAAAAAGGTATCATTCTTTTGTCCTGGTCTGCTCATCATTTATGGCCTGAGGCATGCAAACCGTTTCCTCCTCGGCACAAGGATGACCGTATCATTCAAATCATATACAAATCTCTGAAGTCTGCCGAGAATTTGCACATTTGCTTACCGAACAAACACCGCATGCAAAATATTTTCAGTTTAATCATGAAACCCCCATTTTGGATTCGCACGCAACCGATAGCACACCGTTTACGGTCTTTGCAAGTGGAATACAGTCGAGGGGTAATTTCTTGCTGTAGTCTACTTCTGAGAGCACATATTGAAATGTTAGCAGGAATGAAAACTCCATATGCCTGCCAAGTAGAGATACTTAGCCAAATTTGTGACCCTGTGATAATAGTGACAAAAACAATGTGGTGTTTGCATGGGTAATTACTATTAGCCGGCACTATACCGCAGTTTGAAAGCATAAGCATCTGACTTAACAGCCGAGCATTTTCTATATTTGTATTCTAGTTATGCTCTCCCTGAATAATTCAGTTTTCCCCTCTGGAGCAGTTCACAGCTAATTAACAAAGAAGTGTGGTGCCAGGGCAGGCTAGTGGATCTGACGCAGGCCCTGTGAGTGATTCAGCCTGTGTATGAAGCAGGGGACCCATCCATTCTGGATTTATTGACAGCGTTGCCACTCTGACACACAAATCACTGATGCATCATGGGTTGATTAATCGGAGGCGGGGGAAACGTTGCAGATGAGTTAATGAAACCGCTGCACTAAGGAGTCAAAGCAGAGCTGCACCCCTCGGCACGGAACAGGCGTTCGTACCGAGACATCACAAAAGTACAACATGGTCTCTGGCTGTCAAGACGAATTCTAATTAGCCTCCAACAAAACTGCCAGGAAATGTCAGTTTGTAGTGCATGTGGAACATGTCTGGTATGTTACATCTATAGGCTCCCCTGTGGGGAGACCTGTGCTTGACACTGCGCCTCCCTGTCAGCTCCGTCAACTCACCTCACCGTGAGCGCTTCGACTCGCTACAGCAATCTGAACGGATCCTGCTCCATCTGCCATCCCTTTCAATTAGCAACATTGCTAAGGGGATAAATACATTTACAACAGCTGTCGGAGCGCCTAAATTTCCCAAGAGGAGAAATTCTCCATACATTCATCCGAGGCACGAGAGAGTTAAGAGTAATTGAAGTTATTCAAAGTAATCCAAAAGATGAGAGCGGTGACAGACGTTAATACCTGCTCCTTATTACCTGATGGTATTTGATTCCTAGGGAGATTATAATCTCCTCTGGAAGTTTATTGAGGGTAGTGTAAGAAGACACCAGCTGGAATGACCAGTGATCTCACCGTAGCTAATTAAATATCTTAGGACAATCATTTCTCATCACTGAAGATGACACCTCTAGATAATGTGGGGGACAAAGATGAGAAACGCTTCCAGGTCGGGTCCACGTGGGTTAAGAGAGTATTGAGGGTGGTGTGAGCCCCTCCGTGAGATACCTGACAGGTGAAAAGACAGGTGATGACATCATGGGTCACAGAGGTAGAGCATGGTTGTCATCGGGAGATCATCATGCCGTCTTTTTGACTGAATGTAAGACTGGTGATTATAGGAGAGGCAGTATTCTCCTTTGTATTTCTAGAACAATTCACACAGTAATGTCTTACTGAACTAAAAAAAGACTTTTACCTAACAACAGCAATATTTAGAGATTCCTTCGTGACGAGTTTAACGTTGTAATCTTCGAGTGCCTACGGCAATTAGAGAGTAAAGTAATACTCGTTTAAGAAGTTGAAATTTGCACTCAAGTACAATACCTGAGTAATTGTGGGTACCGACAGTATATTCAGCCTTTCAGTGAAGTACTTTCTTTATTGCGCATCGTTCCAGTTGATTACTAATGCGCCCAGGTACGAGCTGCTGCTTTGCCATGAAATGATCATTGTCACCGCAAATGGGATCTCCTCACGGGGGAGACGCTGCGTTTACGGCCTGCACCAGCAAACGGATTACTGTGATTTCAGGGTGCAAACCTTATTGATTACAGCCCATGCTGCAATGACATTAGCATCAGAAAGAACATTACCATGCTAGCATCCTCTGGGTTTATTAAACAAATGGATGTTTGTGCATGCCAGGCGATCTATTAAATTTAGATTGCTAAACGCGCGCGCGGCTCAACGGAGGGTCGAGCGGGGGAAAGCTCTTTGTGTATTACCGTCTGAAAATGGCGGCCATTACGCGAGGAAAATCTCAACATTAGTGGCTGTCTAATTGTCTGAATGTATGCAGACGACCTGCACTCTGCACCATTGGGCACGCATGAACAAACACATCCTCTCTAAGTCTCTGTGGGGACTTTCCATTAGAAACCATACAAGCCAAACACACAGCGAGTGAGTGGATGGGGGTTAGGCATAAATCCGATCGCTAAGGTAGAATGAGCCCATCCTCGACACACAGGTCACTCTCTCTTGTTTCCATCTCTGTTTCCTCATATCTCTGTTCATTATTGATGAAGCACCACTAGCTTCACAAATCCTGATGCTGCCTTGGCCTTAGCGAGAAGCATTCCTGAGTGCAGCGCCGCATCCTCTGCCTCAGATCTCAGACGGTGAACTATGTGGTTTTCCTCAGCTGTCAACCAGCTAATTAGCAGCTTAGCAATTTATTCCACATTGGCATTTCGAGGAACAGCTTCACCGCGTACACAATCAATATAACAATTTCACACTGATTAATCCTTGTTAGAATGAAGAGAAAGTCATCATCAGAGAAAAAAATAAACACTGATAGATTGATAACAGATAGTGGAGACGGAGAGCTAAGGCAAAGCAGTCACCTGTGTTTCCTTCAGGTCTGCGTGGCCTTGACTCTGGGCTGTCCCAGTGGGTTTCTGTCCACCAGGCTGGGCGGTACGAAGCAGTCGTGCAGCACCGGGACACTGCAGGAGAATGCTGGACACTCTCTTCAACCCATAGTGGGCAGCAAAGTGCAGGAATGAGGGCACATCTGTATGGTGGGACTCTTGGGAAATTTGGATCATGAAGAGAAAACAAAACATCTGTCACAAATGTGAGCATTAAATCCACTTAAACCTGAGCAGATTAGTGCTCTGATTATTGTTAAACATGGGAGATTACTCCAAACACTTGATGTGGTTCGCGTCTCCTTCAAAAGGTACTAACCAGTGTTGACCCAGTCAGAGAGGCAGTGGAATAATGACAGCTCGCAGGCACGTATTGACCTGTTTGTATGGAAACGTTTCCCCATGCCCTTTTCAGCAGAGTTAAGAATCAATCTCAGTAGCTGATGAAGCCATCAATCCACTAAATAATGAGCCAAGAAAATAATGGAGGGCTTTCTTTGTGGATAATGTGCATCGGGTAAGAGGAACTCATTCCATTTGTGAGCAGTTAGCTCAGTCCACATCATTACATAAACACATGCTCAGAGGAAAAGAATGAATTAAATGGACATTCTGTTGTTATGAGGCACGGGCACAAATGCAGCTAATGGATTGTATTAAAACAATATGCTTCATCGTTTTATTTAATCAGCACCTGAGATCGCATGATGTCAGTTACTCCAGTGTATCGTTCATCATCGTACAAAACCTCTATTCATTCATTTATTGATTCATTCATTATTCCAACTCGTTAAAGGCACGAGTTCCATTTATGATGCAAGAAAATACCCGCCGGTGTCACAGGTGATCAGTGGAATAACAAGTGATTCCGTGTTAAAGACAGCAATAAATAAACAGTTTGAGAAAGAGTCTGCTTAAGCGCCATGGGAAATTTAATTAGGTTTTCGTGAAAGTGGTGCCAGGTTGAGAGTCTCCCTCGTGGTGTACGCTGTGATAACTCAACAGATGTTATTCAAAGTGAAATTCTGTGTGGAGTACCTCTCACAGGTATGTTTTCACATTTTAATCCCTGAAATCCCCCAGTGGGCATTCCGTCCAACAGCATGGAGGCCAACTTGTGATCCAGCATCTCCACAGAGGACACCTGAAGAGCCTGACAGACAGACAGACAGACAGATCATAGACAGACAGACAGACAGACAGAATTTGAACTCTCTGTTGAAGCATTGAATCTAAAACCCAATCGCAGAGTGCTGCATTGCCAGTTTTTTTATTGAAACGCTCTTGGCCAATTCTGCTTTTGGCATCGGACTCTGGGCTGTTCAAGTTTGCCTCTTCAGCAAAAAAAACAACCTAATCAAATCAAGTGTTTGCTGTCTGAAACCTGCCATGTCTACATTTCCTCACAGGAGCCAGTAAACAGAACGCAATGCACGCAAACTCCCCCGATTCATTTCTGAGTGTCTCGCTAAAGGCTTAAAATTGATTAATCTTAAGCAGTAGTTTGGGGTGCAGAATGAATAATTTCTCTATTTAGTTACATAATGATGAGTCACAAACATATCACGTTCTTACTGCCTGGAAACAGTTACTTTCACTGAGGAGAGAGAGAGAGAGAGAGAAAGAGAGAGCAGCAGTCAAACAGGCCCTTTATAGTTATTAAATCCATGGCTGCGCACAGTTATTTGAATAAATTTGCAAATGCTACAGTCACTGCATGTTACTGAATGACTAAGAAATATCATCGAACACCAACCTGTATCTTTACTAAACTGAAGATCTGTTATTTTGTAAAGGTGTGCAGCACTTGCATTCAACTCATGTTTTACAGGCATGTTGTTGTGGAATGATTGTTTATTTATTTGTTTGTTAGCAGGACTAGGCAAAAAGTTAAGATTTGGACAAAACTTGTTGGAAGAAGCCCCACTTGGTACAGGGAAGAATCCATTAAATTTTGGAGGGGATCCCAATAAGAATCCTGATCTGGCAGATTAAAATATATCCTTGGACCAGGGGCACCGTAATGGAATTGCTGAAATGAGTCTGGAAATATGCAACAGCTGCTAAGTGGTGGAGACAATGGTGTTTTGGCAACGTGCGAGTGGTTTTCATGTATTTTTGATAGTTACAGAGATAGAAAGGCATTACTTAGTCATTTATTTCTCTTCAGGCTTGTATACTATTAAAATAAGAGGATTTTCTTTAAATATGTCAAAATGAATGCCTTCTAGTTAAATGTAGGATTAGATATCTCCAATATATCAACAGGGGTGATAATATTAATATGTATGTCTTATTTCCCATCTATTTACATCAACTGGCATTTTCATTAGTAAATAATAATAATAATAATAATTAATAATTAATAATAATAATTTATTATGGTTATTATTATTATTATTATTATACTGTATTTATAATTTATAGGAATCCTTGTATTTGACCACTAATTTCTTACTTAATTTCCTACTATTATTTATCCCAATTTAAGTAATCCTTGCTTGTTTATATTGCTAAAACCCAAATTTTGACATATGTTTGATTATTATAATTGCAATTTTTTCCACTTTCACCTGTCAATATCTCTGTATCGACTAAAGAGAATCCAGCTGGTCCATATTTATATATATTGGCATTTTCCTGGTCTTTCCTGTTTCATGTGACCTTTAAGGACCCAGAAATATGATGAAACTTGTTGGTGAATATTGAATCATTAACTTTCTGCATAAATTAAACAGTATTTTAGCGGCTGTACCTGGCACATGAAATCTACAGGGTTGGCCACCCTGGACAGGAGGCTGGAGAGCTCCTCCATGGTGCTGTAGTATTGTAGCTGTGCCTTGCTCAGAAGCACGTTGCCATTATACACGGTCATTGTTACATTCCCTGGTGGAAAATCTGCAGTAGAAAACATAAAAACTGTACACAAGCATTTATGATTCATAATTTGTTCTTTCTGTTTCTCCAGTGACTACACGTCATGTTTATCTTCCTTAAGCTCTTAATTCATCTTCCAGAGAATTCCTCTGAATGTGTATTCATCATTTGTCATTCACCTGGTGCATTGACACGGAGGGTCATTCCATTCCAACGGACGGGCTTCACCCTCTGTATTTGACTGTCACGGCTGAACTCAATCTCAGTATCAACACCAACAATCTCATCTTTCAGCAGAATGAACACTTCCATAGATCTCTGCAAAGCACACAATACAGTCAACGGCCGTTTTGTGAATGGTAGGTGTGTTTTTCTGGGGAAAAAAAAAGCTTTGCTACTGAGCTGACGAGTGTCTCACCCCGCAGAGAAGTCGGCTTGGAACAACCACAATGCTGGATCTGTCACCGTGGGCTCCGGTTGACTGCATTTGTTCCAGCTTTTGCTCTGATACCGATGATCTGCTTGTCAGGGGCTTCACATTGGCTGCTGCACCTTTGAAAAACCAGGACAGGGAACCTCATGCTGAATTATACTTTCAATGTCTGCTAGGCTGGAAACCACTGGAACACATGGGATTCAAACACAAAATGCTACAACGTGCTACGGTTGACACGAGGAAGGAGGGACCAACAGTTTAATAACAATAGGAGACGCAGGGACAAATAAAGGCCGAGAAATGATGCATCGAATTAACAACAGTGCTAACTTCTGTGCTACCATGCTACCCTGAAATGGAGGAGATGGGATAAATATACTATAATTTCAGTCAGATGTAAATTAAAACATCCTTGTTAAAGAGATTCAATTCAATGAAATGAAACACTTACAAGTCACATAATTTGATGTTTAGATGATTTATAGGTAACAAGTCAACCCCAGAAATAACACAGCAGTTACTAATTTACAGCAAAACGGACGAATGCATATGTTCTTATGCTTTGAAACAAGTCACACTTCAAGGAACAGCTGGTGTAATTTCTGCGTGACATGTGTTGATGATGTTTGTGTGGCCGCTCCAGCACCAGCAGTAGAGTAACCCCCTGTTAACCAGTAAGAGGATAATACAGAGTTGAAATATAACTGTTTGTGGGATCCTGGTCTGAACTGTGCCATTGTCTCACAGCGCACCTGAATTTGCATAGCTGGAGATTTGTAATCAGTGATGGCCTAAGAGGACAGACTGGTTATTTGCATCCGAGCTAACTCCCTCATGCAGCTGCACAAATGTGAACCATCAAAATTTATTATTTTATACAAATAGCACTGTTAGACGATAGAGGGGATACAGGAATTCTACTACATTTGCTAAAAACAAAAAGTGTCATTGGACTTCAAATGTTTCACAACTTTGACATTGATTGATATGTTATGGGTTTTTTTTTAATTGTAAATGTGGTGATTTTCTGATGTTCGGGGGAGACTTTTAACGTCACCGTTTGGACTGGTTTGAGCACTACATTTACATATATTAATTCTAGTCACACAAAATACCAGTTGGTAAAGTTGGTTAGTAGTTAGTACGTAGACGTGATAAGAGCTCTTAGTTCTAGTTGCAGGGAAAGTCAGGTTGCATCAAGTGGCTCCACACCACACAATGTTTTTGAACTTGAGTGACTCAAAATTCTTAAATTTTTATATTATTTGATAAACATTTTTTTTGGCATTTCTGCTTTATTGTGATAGTTACAGTAGAGAGACATACAGGAAGGACAGGGCAGAGAGGGGGGGAAGACGTGCAGCAAAGGGCTCTAAACCGACGATTCACCAGGGCACCCCATTATTTGATGAATATTTTGAGAGTTGGAATAATTCATTATTCTTTGAATGTATTCTCTACAGGACTGATATCCCTTCTATAGCACGGGCAGCCCTGCTGAGTCACATTCAAATTCTCTGGGGCTCCTGGACACTAAATGAAATCTTGAGCCCCTCAAAGCAATCACAATGAAAATCATTTTTGGAACTTATACTATACCTTTTATCACAACGTCAATCACAGCGGACTTGTACTCATCAGCATCTTGTTCACTGGATATCTGCAGACATTCATCACTGTTCAGGGGCACCAACTCCAGCAGGGGGGCCAGACAGTCTACCCCACAGAGCAACACCACCACATGAGCTGCAGGATGCAGCACACGAGACAGGAAGAAGCGACGCAGCTGACACAGGCCCTCCAGCATGCCTTTGGAAAGGATCAGAAGCTTGCACTTGTACCGAGTCAGTCTCAGGAAGTCATCCCGCCGGCCAGACACTGTGGCGATGTCATAGCAGCAAAGCCCCGAGTCTGGCAAGGGACCAGCGAAAAGTGAACGCAGATAGGTGGCCCACTGCTCCACCTCGGCCTCATAGATGATCAGCAGATCCTCAGCTAAAAATAAAACGTATCACACTCTGTCAAATGAATTCTACATCCATATTGAATTTGAACATATTTTAAAGACCAAATATATCACATTTAAGTGATTTTTATTTTATTCAAACACATCTGCAAAAGACATCTGCATTCATTAATTCAAAATTTACTGCAAATGACTCACAGTGGAGCCACATTCATTTCATCATATTAAGATGGAATATAATGTGGAAGATGTCCAATGAATTGGATGGATTCCTCACTCACAAAAAGGATTTGCAATAAGCAGAGAAGAAAATATTGTACTATATGTATATGGTGGTTAAAGTCTCACACCAGACTCATAGATGTTGGTGTGAGAACTGGCAGATAATACTGCAAGAATGGAATGTAATATAAAAATAATAAAATCAGCATATCAATAGGTAAAAAGACACTTTTCATGATCCCATTTAGAAAATGATGTAGTAATGAAGCAATGAATAAATATGTCAAATGGATGGCTTACCTGTTTGGCTCATGGCTCCACACTGTGCTGTTTGCCTGTGGCTCTTCACAGTGCCATGGAGAACAGTGATGTGATTGTCAGGGGGAGGTCAGATAAGAAGGCGTTTCCTGCTACTAGATTGGATGATTTGATGAGAGCTATTTTTGTTTTTTTACAAGTGAATAAATGTATAGCAAAACAGGTCTGTGATGTGGTGATGAATGAATGTCAACTTTTTTCAGTTCCATTTTCTACTTCATTTGTTCTCCCATACAATCAGTGAAATTAATCAATTTCAAGAGATTTGTTGTTCAGAAAGGTTAATCAAGGTTTCATAAAGGGTTAAAAACATATTTATGTGGCGTTTATATCATAACAATGACTATGTTAAATTTGAAATATATGAAAAAATAACTCATTATGCCTTTAAAACAATATCAGCGCTAAGATAGCAAAGCTACAGACTAAAAAATATAATGTACCTGATTTATGAAATACATGACACAAAAATTGGAAACCACATAAAGTTATTTCAAATTTGTTCCAGTGACAAATAGCAGCAAAATAATATTCAAAAGGAGAAATAATAGCAAACAGAAAACAAAAAAATAGGTCACTGTAATAATCAGAATTTGTTTTGAATGCGTGTAGTGCAACAAGTACTAAAAGATGTAGTGAAACTAATCATCTGCTGTGAATGTTGACACAAAGATAAGTGCGATGTTCTGTACTAGTATGTGTACACTGAGATCCTCTCAGAGAAATCTAAAACGGGCCTTCATTAAGGGGCTCCACCTGCCAAAAAATAACTCCCACTCCACAGACATCTTACTAATGTCAGTTTGCGACCGTGGTTTTCCTATGAGAGGCCATTGATGTAACGGAAATGCACAATAACTGAGGGAATGAGCAGGTAAGGGCTCGAGTCTCTCCATGCAGATCACTGGTGTGTATCTGATGACTCACCAGTGACAAATTATGATGTTTCCTTGCATGCAGAGTCAAAGATGGTGTACTTGTTATTACTTCCTAAACATACGCTCCCACATGACATGAAACGTCAGCACCCTTCTGGTCTGAATCGGTAATGGGTTCATATGCTGAAGAGGTGAAATTTTATTATGCCGTAACAGAAAATATAACCCAAAATATAAGATATGAGACAAAATATACAGCTAACTAATTATCTCTGATCGGAGACATGCAAATAATAAATTGTGGCTCATGTCTGAATAATCTCTATAAAAATAACAGCAACAACAGCAACAACAACAACAATAATAACAACAATTATAATATTTCCTGATGGAGCCGCCATATGGATTTGTTAAAATCAAAACAGTGTATCTGGTTAGGTGCATGAATGTGTGCAGCAGATTTTATGGAAACCCCCTTATACTTGAAACTTCCGTGTGAGAAAAGCAGACCGATTTGGACTAAAGTTACAAAATATCTCAAATGTAAACACTGACAATCACTCTATTATACTTTACATCCTCATTCAGATTTATTTATGGATTGTATGATTTTTGAGAGTAAATGTGGAAAATATATTTCCAAGATCCAGTTACATTTTTAGTGAATGACACACAGTAGATAGCACAATGTCCTGGCAGGTAGCAATGTTACTGGAATGAAGGTCCTGGATTTGAATCCAACTGGGACATTTCAGTGTGGGGTTTGCATTCTAAACGACCCAAACGTGAGAATATCTTTCTGTTAGTGTCCGTGTTAGTTGTGTGATATACAACCCCTCTCAGTGACTGCTAAGAACGGCATCAGCACTCCACAACCCTGCAGGGAATAACCATGTATAGGGAACTGATTAATGGACTGCAGAAATTTCCTCTTTACTTCCTCAATTGTGGACATTGTCTGAGTGTATTTGCAACTAAAAACACTTTTATTTCTAATTGATCAGTTTATATCATTATTGATGTAATCTAGGTAGAGATGTGGACAAGTTATTGATACCAGGCACAGACTGACAGAGACATGGGCCTCTGACGAAGCTCGCGGCTCTCCACCAATGGGAAGCCTGGCTACGTTGGGGCGGGGCTTCGCTAGCATGTTAGGCTGCGCTCTGCGCTCATACAAGTTGCCACAGTGCAACAGTAAATCAGACAGAGCTGCTCCTCTAGCACCAGCAGTAAAATTGAACCGTGTTGAAAATATTTTTGGCCACTCATAGGACCGAGTGAGATCGCTGCGGTCTCTTTTCTCGGATACACTCGAGAGTTGTTCGACAAGAGCAACGCAGGGACCGTTTTCAGTCTCATTTCCTCTCTATCTCAATATTAAACCACACTGGAAATGTCCGAAAACAAGCCGAATGATGACCCGAAGTTATCTACGACGGACAGGGTGGTGAAATGTAAGTGTAAATTTCATGCACTTCAGTGAGCCGTGGAAACGAGACGTTACACATCTGTCTCTGGCTGTAAGCTGACTTGGAGAATTCGTAATGGGGCAGTAAATGTGCTCGAAAATGTGTGCAGTTATGGGGGAAGAAGAAGAAGGGTGTTAGCCGAGCTGTGACAGCACCATAAAGTAGGAAGTGAGGGTAACTCCAGCTGTAGGCTACAGAAAGATTTCAGCCTGATACGTCTATGTGTGTATTCGTGTGTGTGTGTGTGTGTGTGTGTGCGCGCGTGTGGTTGTGTGTGTGTGCGCGTGTCGTCATATAGCGTTTGTCTCGGTACACTCTTTTCATTAGTGGCGAATATAGAGCCTGCACCGTGACAGATGATGATCATTTGGTTGTGCTTCATATATAGAGCCCAGCTTTATGCATGCAGAGATATTACACAACCACTGCATTCTACCCAAGGGCGTTTTTTCCCTCATTTTGCATGCATCACCAAACACAGTTTGACTAAGCCTTTTTTCACTACCGCATAATACTATTTGATGTCGCCTGTGTTTTGCAATCGTACATTTTGGGCTTTCATCGTGTGCCTTTTGTGTTCAGACCATGAGGGCAATTTCTTCCTGCCTTCCCTGTGTTTACAGGTCTTACATTCCACCTTTGCAGTCTACCATAAGAATGCAATAAAGATCACAATCGAATCGACCAACACCTTGAGCACTTACAGCAATACAGCCTGCCCAGTTTGGTGTCATTGTAAGCAAATACAGAAAAACAGACGTTGTGGATTCCAGCCATTTCACTCATATTTGTATTATTATTTGTATTATTTTGTAACATCCCTCCTTAATGTCACACCAAGTTCCATTTCTTGCAAAGCCGGGCTAAGAGCCTATATTTGGAATGAAACGGAGAGGATGTGTTTATGTGTGGATACAGTGCAGTGTGCTGGTTGTTTTTAAATCCAGCAGTAGTTGCAGTCATTATTTCTTGGAGCTCCAGTCTATCACAACAGATATGTGCAGGGATCAGAATTTGCACTAGCGCAGGATGGAACTGTTGAGTAATTTTGTTCAGGCTTAGTTGCTGGCAGGCTTTAACCAGTAGAAGTGATTAGATCGTCATTGACCATGAAACGCTAAGGTTTTTCGAGGAAGGAGAGAGCGTTCAAAGGACGAGGAGTGGAATTATCGACTGTATACTATAGACTGAGCCCTATCTCAAATATAGTTGCACTTCATTACTGTCCTAGTCCTTGCCAGTGCTATTTGAAATGGAAAATCGTCCGCTTTAGAATAAACAAACGATAGCTGGAACAGCCTGGCAATTATAAAACGAACCATTTGTGTCATGGCTACATTTTGCTCTGGAAATGGGGTTGAGTGCTAAGAGAGTCACGGCATGTCTTGGGTGCTTTCGTGATGAATATTTCACGAGATCATCCCTTCGTAGTCTCCACCAACTTGAAGGGTGATGAAAAATAGATTTGACAAGTATGTTTTTTTGAAGATATTTAACTGGGAGACCGAAGCCGCTCCGTTCGTTGTCACCTAGCTATATGCAATATGGTGTCAGCGTACCGGACATCTCAATACAGAATTTTCTCCCTTTAAAGTGTCTGTTTTGTTCCTAATCAAGATAAATTTAAGTAACTATAAGTCAGCGGTTTTGTTATGGATCAGTATTATGACAACATAGACTCTTGCTGTATACAAAGCACCTCTAAAATATCTGCAGGCTATATATATGAAGTCATTTGTTTTTGGCTGCCTAGTGTGCCCTGCTGGTGGGTGTCATTCCAACTTATAAGTGCTTTGCATCCACCTGTTTTCAAAATGTATTATCATAATTCACTGGAAAGGCACAGTTGCATAATGATAACTTAGAATCATTCAGCTGAGACGGGGAAAGTTGCATAATTTTCATTGGTCTTTTTCTTTTGCAGACGTAAACATAAATATATATGTGTTTCCCCACATATAACCATGAAATTGAATGAATCCCATTACCTGGCGGTTGTGTCACGCTGCTGTGTTGAATGAGTTCTACTGGAGAGATTGTCGCAGCTTCATATCTTTTTATTGGCTCCAGCTGATAAATGCTGGTTAAGTCAGGATTGAGCATGTGTCCCTGAAGTGATAATCAGGATTGTTTTGTCAGCTATTGTGATCGTGAATGTAAATTTAGAAATAATATCTTTTGGAAATGAAGTCTGTACTTACTGTACAGTTATACATTATCGTTCATGCTACTGTCGGCTAAATACAAATGGAATAAAGATGAATAATTCAGTAGTCATAGTGTAATCGTGACAACCTTTGTGCTCCAAAACAAAATTACTTCAGTAATGGTGTTTTTCCATCACCAGCTGAGAAGCAGGGCCCCCATGCCCCCATCGGTGAGTTGGGTCTTTTTCTATGAGTGGGGATGGATAACATCTGACATTTGACTTTTGAGGAGAGGCCCCCATGCTCAGACGTGTGTGGTTTAGCGAGATGGTGTGTGCGTGTGTGTGTTGGGGGAGTGGGGGCAGGGTGGGGTGTGGGGTTGACGGCAGTGCAATACCAGCCAGTGATCCAAGCTGGATAGCAGAGTCATTTATAGAACAGAACATTAAGTAATGCCAGTAATGATCCTTGCCTTATGTGTAATCATTTGCATACAGTTCTGCAGAGTACTAGATTTGTCACAAATACACACTTGCACTAAAATTCACATAATTCAATATTCAGCGATGCAGCCAAATAGCTGCTGCTAATCATCATTAAGTCAAAAGGAAGATACCAGCAATATGATGGAAGGCAAAACGACTCGGGATTGGACATCGTAGGGACTTGTCAGTATCACAGTGTTAGATATTAAGTTGTTAGTTTGCTATGCAGCAGATAGTTGGCAAACTAGCAATGAAGTAGCATTCCTAGCAGTCATTAGCGTCTTAAATGCTCTTGAATAGATGTGCTGTTGTGATATTTAAGCTCTCTGTTGCAGTATGGACACACAGCTGTGTCATCTCTTGGTTTTAGTATGAAATATTCTTATATAGACAGTGCCTTAAATGCTTTCTTGCTCGGATTATGGTGATTAGCACCACCTCCTGGGGTTGACGTCAGTGCCAAATACTCAGTAATGTGAATTTTTGAGTGCTTTTTAAATTCAAATGTTCTTTTCCAATTGTGAATATTCATGACGGTGTGTTAGTCTGCAGAGGTTATCATGTCACAACTGTCACTGCAGTTTAAGTTAAAATTGGTGAAGACAAAGGTCCCTTGACATTACTAATTGTATGCAAATCAAATTCTTATGCTGGGGTGGAATCTAGAAAAGTCTTGATCATATGCACTTGTGTCTGTCACCAATCAGAGAGTTTCGTTGTTGAATGCAAATGTGTTAAGTTATGTAAGCGATCCAGTAAAAACTTTCCTCAAGAAACCTGATTCTTTTTTTTTTCAAATAATTAAGATAATTACTGTGCCTGTTATTTTAAGCCACAGCAAGAAAACAAAAAACAAGTTGTGCTATTCCTCTCATTCAGATTACAGGGATTTTTCCTTAATTTTCACTTGCAGAGAGCACATCGGGGTGCGTCTTGTGAGTGCGGATGCTCATGTGTAAACTGATCAACAACATGATTCAAGAGGCTCACCAAGGCATTGCCAAGCCCTCTTCTGATGCATACTCGTACTTCCTGCTGAACTGTTTGAATTGTTGCTGAAAAAACAAAACAAAACAAACCAATGATGCTGCTGTCTTTTATTTTCCCAGTCAATTTTCACACGATAAAATTGACGCCTCTTTGAGACATGTCATACTGATCGGTGATTTCTCCTGGAGCTTATCTGTCAAGCAGAGCGAACACCTCCTGTTTTCAAGACACTGAAATCCAGGACAACACTGGTATGCACTGTGAGTTGCGTAGCGATCGTAGGACTCGGAAAGTGTTGTAGCGTGTATGATGGTTGAAGAGTATCTGACAAAGTGTCATTACGTACAATAAATGAGCTATTCCGTAGAGGTCTGCTAATCTGTGCTACATAATACGGTGGAATTAGGTGGATTTGGATGATGAAGAATAGCTAATGGTTGGTGAAGCAGATGTAATGTGTTCATCTCCTACCCTAGTCCTGTCTCCTAACCTATGTGTTGTGTGCTTTTTTGCAAGCTGTCTGAAAGAAATTATAGGGGACCTACGGCAGAGAAATGTCCAGACATTTACTGGTATACTGTGGTATCCTGGGTTATTTCCTCCCTTGATAGGATTGATTTCTCATTAAAGAAGCAGAGAATTTCTCCTGTACTGCTCCCTTAGTTTGGCGAAGACATACTACAAATTTAGCATTTTGTGGCGTATATTAAGATGTTTAGTTTTAAAAGTCCACAGATTTTAACATAGGATTGGCATTCTGTATTTATTGCCACATTTTAGGATTGTTTAGTTCACTAAATGACATTCTGGACCTGTGTCTGCTGGCCTTTCTTCCAGTGGGTCTGTGATGTCGAGCAGGACATCATGTGCTCCAGTGACCATGCCTTTGCTGCGATAGCTGGTCACATAAGACCACTCACCTTGATTCTGTCGTGGGAGAACTTTGGCAACTGAGAGCTTTGCTTCAGTTTTAGGTCAAACCTTAGGCCCGAGTGCCTGTTTGTTAGGTAGTAGCACAGGTGCTAGCAAGCTAAAGATTTTTGCTAGCTAAGCTCCGACGAGCCCGGTGTGTGTGGGGAGGCAGCCCCATCCCGTTCCTACTCATACAGATACATCAGACCATTTATTTCATTCCACGAAGCAAGGAATAAAAAGAGGTTTTGTGTTTCTTTGCCATCATTATGTAAAGATGGTGATTTAAGTGTATATTTAATTGAGGATGATGATTCATATCTATGATTATTTGGATGGATGAGTGGTCTTTCTGGTCTTATCTTGGTATCCACCAGAAATTATTGACGGTGGCCGACTGGAGCACGGGCAACAGTGCATTCTTGTGGAAAATGCCTCAAGCAATTTAATGAAGTGAACTGATGAAGAACGAAAAGGACTCACTGTATCACTGCCCAGACACCACCGGCGCTCTGCCCATGAACTGATAGCTCGGTAGTTTCTTCTGTCTGTGGCTCCCTTTGAGCACTGACGTCTCCAGCTTACACAGCTAAACGCTGTGCAGCAGTAGCATGTTAGAACAGAATTGTAAATAATCATGTAAATATTCCCGATTGGATGCTTATAGCTTAGTATCACTTTTTGGTCAGTATTGATCGATACCCGATTCACAGTATCGGATCAACACATCCTGCACAGTTGCAATAAATATATGCCCTTTGTTTGCTTATTGTCAGGATACCTCAGCTGGCACTCGAAAATATATTTTTTCAACCCAACTTAAGAAGGGGTTCCATTACTCTTTTTTCTTTTTTGTGCGGCATACATTAATTTATCCATGCGGCAAGCCATAAATTCTCTTCTCCTTATTTCAAGTCACTATTCTGCACACCACCCTAAAACTGCTGGCATTTTTTGTTTCCTTATGCAAGTCACAAGCTGATTAGAAAGCACACTCAGGTGGGATACTTAAGTGTAAGACATGCAGGCTGTTGCATACTTTGTTCATGAATCAGACGTTGACTGTTCTTATTTTGCCTTCTGTTACCCACGAATGTAAGAATAAAATGCAAATACTGATACAAGAGGCCCAACGTCCATATTTAAAAGTTGTTCATATGGTGGCTTGTTTTGGTGCAGTATGTCAGTTCTCCACAATAATGGCTAAAATGGTAATCATATATCAGCACTCAGCACTGATACCACGATTATTCCTCTTTTTTTTTTTTTTAAACAGTTTAATATTTTGTGTTGACATCAAACTGTCCTGGTACTAATAATGAAACCTTCAAATGTGCAATGCTTTGTCCTCAGCTGATTCTTCTCTTTAACTCAAGGCATCATTCTACACTGTAAATATGACAGTTATAACATAGTAGGCAAGCTGATAAGAATGTTTTAACTTTCCCTAGAAAATAGAAATAGAATAGAATTACACTTACAGATTTGCTGCCTGTTCTGTGTTTTGGATTCAGAGTGGTCACAGATTCAGTTGACTCGTGAGTAGTGAACAGTTGATCTGATGCGCTAAAACAGGTGCAAAACATTTATATCTTACCCATCCAAATTTACACAAACATGTTGTTGCAATCTCTGTGTTCTCTTTCCTTTATATTGCAGGTCTGGCCACAGCCATCACATCGCATCGTAGATGTCTTGTAGATAGCAGATGTGATTACATTTTGGGGTGTGGCTAAAAGTGTTTGAAATGTTGCGCCAATGCAGAGCAGTGCAGCAGCAGTTTTCTTCTTCTTTCAAATTACAGCAAATTCTTCTTCCTTCATGGTCGCGTTGTCTCGTTTATTCCCTTGTATCTTAGTGGCTTGTATGAATTCTTCACTATCTTTTGACATCAGTCCACATATGAGGCTCAACCTGGAAATGTCGCACATACCAGGAATTGTTAGTGACAAGTGGTTAACGAAACAAATAATCAGGACCTGTCATGCTCTGCCGTGACTAAAGGAATAGATGGAGGTTCCCTGTAACAACGTTATGCATCATGGTGTGACATGCAGCTCCTGAGCTACCTCTGTAGTGATGCGATGCTCAGATAGACAGTGTCTGATATGTGCAACCTGAGTAAGTGCACCTTTACTGCTCATTAGATTAAAGAGGAATTAGGCTCTGTTGTGGATTTAGGGCATGGCAAAGCGGTGGATTTGGACAGATTATGGTCCATAAAGACGGATAAAGGTGGCTGTACTCGGAGGTTGTAATCTGACTCCATGCATTAGCTGCAGCTCTTGCGAGTTCATATGAACGAATTGATGTTGCGTCTCGATAAAGCAATAGGAGGAGAAAAACAGTTCATCTGCCTCTGCATTTTTAGATTGTTTCCAAGCCCAAGTGCAGTTTAGGGTTTTCAGCATAAGTCTTTGAACACTTTTAGTATATATTCTTTGCTTGGTTGTGACGCTTCATGAATGAAGTTCCATTTCCGTGCAAAATCATCTTCTTAAAGGAACAAATTATGGAGTTCAAGCATAAATTTGCCACTCTACATAGCTTGATTCGTGAGCCATAGATCAGTGTTATTGTTGTTTTTTGTAAAAAAAAAACCTCCCATTTCAGAGCTGATAGACACAAGCCCATGGTCCTTTTGTGAGCTATAGAAGCTAACAAAACAATTTGGAGCAGTGACAGGTGTTGGGTGTCACCAGATCTTCCTGCGGAGTTGACTGTCGCAGAATCATAGATCAATCAATAGAGTGTCTACAACACGTGTAAGTACACATTGTGCCTACAGTACAGTGAGTGTGGGGGAGGAGGGCTAACCCAGTGAACTGGGAGCATCTGGGTTGCTGGGTTGTTTTAAAGGCCTGTGGGGCACAGAGATAAAATCTGCTTTCACCCATCAATTCCCTCAGGGTGCACATACACGAACATACAGCAATTTAAAGAGTGAAGTGATAATGAGCCATGTGTCCGCATTCATGGACGTTAGCAGGAACAAGGGTCTCTTCACAATTTGCTAATTGAACAAGTGGATTTTCCTCCAAATCAAAAAGTGAAAATCATTTGTTGTGGGAATGTTGCCAAGTTTGCTTTCATAGAAAAGAGTAATTGTTGAGAGGCGCGACTCATTCATCAGCAATAATGTAGGAGGAAATTAATTATTTTTTTCATTATTCTGTTTCCCAAGTTACAATTGAAGTCATTAACGATGATCTTAACTATTAAACATACACCGAAATAAACATACAAGATGAAAACAACAATTATCCTTTTACACAGTCGAAAAGATTTTAAATTATCTCAACATTGTGTCGTGTTGGCTGAATACCAACAGTGACTTATCTCCACAAAATGGTGAAATTAATTAACTGCGGACACTTCTTAGATGTGTTTTATGATGTCAGCGCTAATAGTGCTCATTTACTGATCTGACATTTCATTCTTTGCAGCAGTAACAGCCGTGACAGTCGCAGTAATAGTCGTGAAACAGGTAGCAGGCAGTGGTAGTGACAGGACCAATTTAAACTTTTCAGCACCGGTCACAAAAGTGTGTGTGGGTAGGTTGGTGAGCAAAAGTAGTTGAAAGGAGAGGTGAGTAGGTATGAGAGCAGGTCTTAGTCACAGGTATGCATCAGATTTTATAAAATATAACCACATCTATACAAATAAATCCTGGAACATCTGTGTTGTGTCATTAAAAGGTGAGTTGGTGGATACTTAATGTTCCTCCTGTACAGGCTACATCATTATAATTATGCAAAAATTGCACGTAGTTGTTAAATGAGACATTTATGGATAAAAGGTGCTCTGACACTAAAACACTACATGATGATAAAGCTGAAACAGGCTTGGTGATGTACCATATTTTAAGGGATACCAGTACTGATTCATGGAAGGTATTTTTTTTTTGGTCTTTTTTTGTATCTATAACATCATCATTTCCTCATCACACAATTCAGTTTGCTAAAAACAACCCAAAAAGCCAGCCCTCCAAACTGAATGCATTTACAAAAATTAATGCAGAAACTTTGGCTCAGGGGGCCTTACCAAAGCCATGTTTTATATTTCTATGTATTATTATTATTATTATTATTATTTTAATGTTTCATGTGGTTTTGTGCTCATGCTCACATTAGAAATTGTGAAATTTAGCACTGAATTTGTGATTGACCTTATTTTTCTTCAATATATTTTGGCTATATATTTAAGAAGGTACAAGTAGTTAACAAATGTAATAGAAAATTATTACAGTTCCATCTCTCATTTCTATAGGCATTGTAACAAAAAAACAAAAAAAAACATCAATATAATCATACTGTTGATGTTGTTGACGATATCGTGATCATGATGTTTTAGCTGTGTCATCCCATCCTTAATGCTGCATAACATAACATGCTCATATTTGCTGTACCATGTTGACTATGGAGATTAGATTAACTATCGACAGTTCCCCCACAACACGAACATTCATACATGCTTATCTCCTGGTGACAACTCATCCCCAGGGACCAAGCTATTGTCTAATGTTGCACATAAAAAAGACACTGCAGAGTCTCTGCAGTCAGAGGGAACTGGAGTATGATGGTTGGTGTCCTGGAAGAGAAAGCATTGCACTCACTTTTCATCTGTTGTGTGGGGGTTTTTTTTTATCCTTCTTTCATTTAGTGATTTCATGATTGATTTGGCACTGCTTTGCATTACGAGTAATCGGTAGTAAAAGGTAGTAATTATCTTTCTGTGTGCTTTCTTGTGTCCTTCCAGTCAGTGATTTTCTAAAACCACCCTGAACCATTGGTTAGTTTCAGTCTTGGAGTAGGAACTAAACAATTGCTTTAAGAAATGTAGTTCCTTGACCAAAATAATTCCTCGTTCCTTGGTAGTAAAGGTGCCAAAAAAGCAAAAATGCAAATAATTCTCTGTATTGATCAGTTTGGTTTGGGTTAACATTGACAATGTCCCCTGAGAAACATTCATATGAATGGCAAAGCAGCACATTGATTTGAACTGTTTGATCATTATTGCTCAAGCTAGAGAATCAGAATTAGAAATACTTCCTTGATTAACTTTTAAGAATTTTTTTTAACAGACTAACTGTGTTATAATTGGTGGAATAATCCAATGAAAAAATGTGTGTGTTGTAGTTTGTAAATGAATTGAAGTCTGTTTACATTTTGCATTGGCTGATCATTAATTGACCCGGGCGTCCAGGAACACACACACACACACGTACACACACTTGTACACACAGTAGTACAGGCACCTGAAACCATGTGTTATCTGAGAACAGTTTTAGGAGTGCTGAATAATGCTTTTTGTCACAGAATAAAATATTTACACAGCTTGGGTTTTATCTAGGCCAAACCCCCTCTGTGTGAACACAGTGCCTGAGTTTTCCTGCCATGCTTGGCTCTTTGAGAGAAATAGGAGGTGCCGCTTGGAAACATACGTCTGTGCTAAGTCGGAGGCTTGCCTTGGGTTGTGGCGCTGTTGAAGTGGATGAGACAAGCCCCTGCACGCTGCTGTATGACAAACAGACACACACACAGTTGTGCTGTGCCAGGTAGTCGTTTCTATCTAAATATGGGAAAATGGTGTAAAACCATCTGCGGACTGCATTTAAATGGTAGATTAGGCGAGAAACGTTAACCACTACACGGGTTGGGATGGTGTAAATTGTTACATCGAGGCAGTATTTGCATATGGAGAATGATATGTCGCAACAGTCTGATCTGGACTATCTCTTCTCTCCTGTCATACTTGCCACCCACACAGGCAGTGAAGCTCACATAAATACATCGTGTTCCTATGAGGAACTGATAAATATGCAGATTTTTATCTTTCATTTCAGTCAGGAAACCTTAGCAAAGGCAGCCATTGTGCCACTGTATAGTTTATCCTAAGTTCAAAAAGGCAAACTCTCGCCATGTGAGTCTTTGTTATGATGTGCTAGAGAGCACTTTTATGCACATTCTGAACTGTGACAGTGTGACCATGTATACACAACTGATTTTAAAAAAGCAAATTGCCTGCTAAACCATAGCAACCAATGATGCGAATCCAGCAAATGACAGCCAGTGGGGCATAATTTTCTCATTTCATCCAACGCTGATGTATATTTGCTGCCAGATGAGCATAGGATTTCCAGAGAATCATTGTTAAAGTGTCCTGCTGCATTGCACTGGAGGTCATGGGAGAAGTGTGGTCTGTCAGTTATTTAGGCTTAGGTACAAGGAAGAGCATATAAGCAAATGGATTTAGTGCTTCCAGATCAGTGAGGGGATTCAGCCCTATAATAGCATTTCTATTGTACTTTCAGCACTTATAACACCCCAGGTACCCCAGAC
>OMNV01016370.1:0-17888 GCA_900303265.1 Brotula barbata | reverse complement strand
GGGGGGGGGGGGTAGACGCCTCAGTGCGGCTCTGAATGTCTTCTTCAAGGCCCGTCAGTTGATGGAGTGGTTTTCAGAGGAATTGCCATTATTAATATTTAGTGGTTTTTACTTAAAGTTTAGACTTCAGGTTCTATTTTCCCATGTTGGTCCCCAAAAAATGCTAAGTGTTATTGACATTAACATTTTTAACTGTTTTCCATCATATGCAGTTACACAGGAATATTAATTACTCCTAGACTGGGTTTTCTTAAGAGACGGTGCGTTGTTGTCATTTCGATTTTCCTGAAGAAGGATTCAAGAAAATCCTAATCTAATTTTAATTGGATCCAGAAACAGGATGTAGCTAAAAGTATATTAGTGTATGTGATTTTTGCCTCCTTGGATGAGATGAATAATTTAGTTTTGAATGCAAAAAGCCAATGGTTTTGTAGTGACTGTTGCGTGAGTTTGTGTGCAGGATTTCAGGATCGTTGCATAGTCTGGGAGAAAAATTATCTTCCATGTGGCACTTCTCGTCTGTGATTGTTTATGGCCCACACCTTACAGTAGTCTGAATTTATAGTCATATTTGCAGCATATATGATTCAAGATCATTTGACACTGAAAACCTTAGTGTCGTACTTACCACATCACTTAAGTAACCGATTATATTGATAGATGAACTTTTCAGAAATATAACTATACTTCAAGTAACTGACCTATAACATGTAATTGTAAATCAGTTTGCTCAGGCACGGAAACAAGACAAGGCTCTCATTGGTGTACCGCATCTCGTATTCTAATTCATCTGTTGGCTGTGTATATCTTCTGAATGACATGGACTATTGATTCCATCCATGCATACTTCTCATCGTGTTTACCTTAATTGTTGTACAAACAGAGTGTTGCTCACCTTAATTTGATTATTTCAAAGAAGTATTTTTCGATATTAAATTGACTATCTGAACAATGAAGTACACCAGAAGTCTTGTGATGATCTCTAATCTGTCCATGGATGTCCGATACCTGTGAGGCAGGGGACAGCTGTGTATTGACGGAATGAAAGCTGTCCTTACTGAGCATACAGATTTTTATTTTCACCAGCGCTGGTACTTCATGAATTTTTATTTCATTGACTGGTCTTTTGCTCTCCCTGACTCGTGTTCCTCCCACACTTAGGAATAGAATCACTGTAGTCATTTGCCAGGCGTCAACCAGATCCCCAGCGACCTCTCACTGTGTCATTGATCACCTGCTACATTGACTGCTACATCACTGCATGCCCAACCACCGCCGTAGAACCACTACAGGGACGTTCCTGAGAAATTGCCAACCCACCCTCATCATAGTGTGTGGTATCCATTCATCCATTCATCCATCTATCCCTCCATGCATTCATCTGTCTAACCCTCTATTTACCTACACATCAACCCTAACCTCGCTAATTAATCAGGGACTTTGTCAGAGGGCTGTCTGAGCAGTAGTGCATTTTAATCACCTGCTGCTGCCGATACATTTTAGATTTCTTATCTGAGATCTGTTTAGCCAACAGCAGCATTTACATTTACACAACACTCTGTCTCTCTGTTTCTTTAGTTTCTGCAACAGGGCAGTAGGTTATAGCTTAATGGTTGTGATAACCTTGACTGATCTGATGGAATGGTTGATGGTCTTGAGTGTTCTGTTCCCTCATTGTAACCACAATATGTCTATTTTAGTAACAAGGGTTTTTACATAATGGCATTTGATGGGAATTTTCCATGTACCAGAGTAATTTTCTTACACAGGAGACACACGATACGCAGTAAACAGCTGTTCAAAGTGCCATCTCAGCTCCTGTGGCGTTCATCACATTAAGTTTCAAATCATGTAGCCCTGAAATATAAGACTTACATTATACTCATATTGCTACCATTGAATACATACAGAGCAGTAGCATAACATGCTGCCGGCAACAGATTTTTAAGCCAATATTTTGATGGATGGAAGATTAACACTGAGACTCCACTTCTCCACAGTTTCCCTGGCAACCCCTTTTGCTCTCTTTTGTCTAATATCTCTCCTGTTTTTTGATTGAATGTAAACTCTTATGTCACTAGAACATGAAGATAGCCAGCAACTCTTTACTGTTGTGTAAACAATTATATTAACAGGGCAATGGTGTCGTTAGATTAGATTTAGTCTTTAGAGCGACGATCAGGTATAACTTTGATTTGATAAAGAAATTACTTATTTATTTGCATAGCTGTGTCGTGCAAATTGTACATCCATCCGTTCTCCATGCCGCTTATCCATGTCAGGATGGGTCTGGAGCCTATCCCAGCAGGCAATGGGCGAAAGGCAGCGCACACCCTAGACTGGTCAGCATTCTATGGCAGGACTGATACACAGAGACAGACGGCTCAATCACAGCCCCATTTACACTCATGGTCAATTTATATAATCCAATTCACTTAAAATCTCATATCCCCTTCCTCTTTATCCTCCGAAACAGCCAAGGGTTCTTTTTGCCTCTCCTCTGTCCTCTTCTTCATTCCTACTAATGCACACTTTTTTAGTGACCTTTTTACCAAGCGCTCCAAAACCTGCAGACCTTTTGAATTTGTGGTTTGTCCACCTGTGCCAGACAGGAAGCCTGTAGGCTCCATAGGTTGTGCTCTATAGGAGAGTCATAATTAATCTTCGTCTGCATATGACACAAAGTTGGAAAACCTGAGTAGTTTCCATCTTTTTTGTATGATGTCACTTTGCATACTGTGTACCAGTTGTATGGCTGTAGCTGTCCTGTCACATCAGCTCACACTCCAGCCATTTTAACACTTGTTTTTTTCAAACCAACAACTGGAGTGGGCAGTGAATTGCCTTTTATTTGAATATTCTGGCTATCCGTGAAATCAGGTTGTGCTGCCTAGAAACAGCCAGTTCTTCCTCGCCCACATCACCTGCTCATACGGTTAATGATTTTCTAATAATTATTTATTTAAATGTATGTTTTCACATGATTTTTATCCATTCTTTAATGCACATATACTTGCTTCAGTGACTCATGCTGTGTGTTGACAATAGAATAAAATATTTAAAACTGACGGTATACTGTTGACAGTTTAATGTCATTAATTGGAGGAAGGCTTTAGGATTACTGTTCATTTCTATTTTATGATTTACTCGTTTAAAAATCATCCCTAAACGAAGTTGTGATCCATATGTCTTATGTCTGTCATATATTATTAAAATTCTGTCCGCAGATCGAACTGCTATTGTGTTCTTTGCATAATGTTACACAGTGCAGTCAAATTGCCTTCGGTGTTCTTTGCTTTATATGAACTGGCCTTTGTCTCGCTCATAGCTCTGTAGTGTTTGTTCTGCCTCATGCTGAGATTTCCATTGGTCGTGCTGAGTCTTTGGGTAGTGAAATTGCTGGGGTGGTAGCTTCTCTGGTGCAAGGGGGGCAGAGACAGGGCCAGTGCCAACGGCAGTCAAATGCATCATTCACTGTCAGCAATGTCTTGGGGTAGATTCAGCATCCGATGCTGTGCCTTTAAGGATTTACATTATCACTCCTGAGAATTGAGGAGGTTTGTCTTCTCTGGTAAAATAGTTTGTCTTTGCTGTAGCGTATTAACGGACTCAAGTCATAAATACCCATTCACTGGCCGCAGTCTCAAATAACAGTCAGTCCTGATTTAATATGCTTGTTGGTTCCAAAAGCTTTTGCCTTGCCTATTGCACCAAGGTAGATGATATTATTGTCTTAGTGAGGCTAGTGAAGCAATAGTTAATTCTGTTTATTTACAAAATCAAGTTTTATACTTGAGACAAAGTGTTGCTCAGTAGCTATGTCCATACTTCCCAAATTTCTTTTCAGAACAAAAGTGGAAGTAGGCAGTTTCAGATTCAGTGGGTTATGTTATGATGCAGTCCCAAGCACACTGAGCTTTTGCGCAGCTAAGAAGGGCAGGGAGGAAAGGGAGATGCAGCGGTAGATGCCTCTTACCACCCAATCAGGCCAGTGTCTCAGTTGCACTGCATGTTCTTCACTAAATGAGAATGGCCAGGGGCTGCTCTGTGAGCTCTAAAGCAGTCTGTCTCGCTTTCTCCAATTAAGCCTATCCGTCCAGCACCGTATGACTGCATAGCTCCCGCTGTCTCATTCCTCTGAGGGACCGCATTAGCTCTGAACTCCCCCAATCTGAACATTTCAGGCAGCCCGTTTTCCCTCTGTTTCTCAGCGGATTTAAATGCACTGCACACAGTAGTAAAGATTTCACAGGAATCTCACCTGAGTGTTTGCTCTACCAAGGAATAATTATTCTTTTCAGGTGTGTTGCATGAACAAAGCTCCTAGTGCTGACCATCTGAGGATTTGTGACTTCATACTCTGTAGGAAGAAAATCTGATAACAATTGGCAAGGTGTCAAACCTTCCCGAGTTAATTTGGCACACTCCTCAGAGATTCAGAGGTTTACTGGTCTATTACTACTTATACCTAATGGCTGATGGATGGCTTTAATTTGTAGCTTGGGAATTACATTGCTAATTTGTGACAAATGACCAGGGAAAGTTCAATTAAAATCCAGATTCCCTACTTATCTTGCATTCAGGTTCTTTCACCGACATCATTTCTCTCACGCTAGATTTGTGCCTCCAATGCAGTTCCCCAGTTACATAACAGAAGGGAGCGGGGAAATGGTAGAATTAATGAAAGCAAAAGCATTCGGCAAAAAGGAGGCCAGCCTTGAGTCACACTGAGTTACAGGCCATCTCCCATCAGTTTGTGCTGTCATAACTGTAAATCATGCACAGGGTTATTCTCAACAATCAACAAATGGTTTGTGGGCATGTCATACCAATGAAAGCAGGTTTTTGAAGAAATGTGAAGGAGCTTGAGGCAGCAGCTGAGAATTGTTTTTTTTTATAGAGTTATAGCTCATATTGAAATAACTGTAATGACTGTGAGTGACCAATTAATTACTGTAATATTTAATTTCTTTATTATCTTAGTTTCAAAACGCCCCTTAAAGCTTTCCCCGCTTGGTGCTGTTTTTCGTTCATGTCGTGCTTTTTCCTTGATCTATGACTTTTAATTAATGAAATGCCTTACCTTCAGACTGCTTAGTCAGTGAGCGTAGAAGCCGTATAATGTGCCTTGTAATAAAGTATTTCTGATTATGATTCTGTCTCTACGTGTCAGCCCGGTGATAGACTGGCGACCAGTCCAGGGTGTCTTACAGGGATAGGCTCCAGCCCCACAGTGATCCTAACATTGATAAGTGCTATGGATAATGGATGGATGGTCGTTTCAGTTAACAATATTGTTTCAATACTGTGAGTTCAAGCTATGATGCAACCATGAAAATAATTGTCAGCTATTTTATTTTTTCAGCCGCACAGTATAACAGAGTATTTTGACATCACTTTGATGCTGCAGACTCTTGACATACTGTAGCTTTCATCTTGAGGCTATTCAAGTAGCATTTATAATTGACTTTATGAGTCATAAGCAAACTGCCGAGGATATACACATACACATACCAGTTGTTTTGATTTGCGCCAAACACTTAATGAGCATGAGAATGAATTGGAAATACCGGGCTTCAAAATCAGGACCATTTTGACTTCAGGAAGGTTATTGACCAGTTGACCCATTCGGGGCAAAGCTCACATTTTTCAAAAGCTTAAGGCGACAAGGTAACAGTAGTCATTGTTATGGGAAGAATTGTAATTGAATTACCTGACTGCTTTTGCAGGAAGAAACTGATGACATGGTTTTGTGCAGGACTTCCTACTATTTGAGGAAAAACAAAATGACATAGATACGCATAGGCATTTTTGAGAAAATAAATCTAAAAGATTCACAATTAAAATGTGGTTGCCAAGTTGGGCTGTATGTGTTACAGTTTCTGAGATCCACGTTGTGTTAGCGGTGAAGAAAGACAGAAAGAAAATCTAAATTTACATCTAAACCACTGCACATTGAGTTCTTGGCCACTAATTATGTCGACGAATGGACACTTCAAACAGCCTACTGATTATGGCCAGTCAAAACACTACCTGTACAGCTCCTCATCTGAGTAGTGAGTTGACTTACAGAACAGAGAGCAGCACAGCAGAACTTATAGTTAAAAATGGCATCAATGCAAAATGGCACGCTCAAG
The DNA here is from genome assembly GCA_900303265.1 of Brotula barbata. Classification (NCBI taxonomy): domain Eukaryota; kingdom Metazoa; phylum Chordata; class Actinopteri; order Ophidiiformes; family Ophidiidae; genus Brotula; species Brotula barbata. Next base: position 11,751 of record OMNV01016370.1, on the reverse strand, counting down.
GATTCTCAAATTAATTAGGGAGAAAAAGAGAGGATGATGTCCGGATGCGCTTCACGTGCAACCCCATTGAGAAAAAAAGGAATGCATAGCACAGATGGAGGAGAATCAAACTTAGAACGGTATCTATGGTCACATCAGGCTGATATTTTTGCACTGGTGAGTTATTGAATACAGTTGGTTAATGTGTTTGCTTGTAAAAACACTAACAAATGTTACTGTTTGTCTAGGATTTTCTCCTTGTTAGATCAATAGTGCTGTCATAGCTACTTGCTAGCTCATTAGCCAATGTTGGCAAAATTGACTGTCAGTTATTGTAGACTACCATGCTCATTCAAAACACAGCAATGGAGACTGAGGGTGTGAGCTGAAGCAATGGCCTGAGGAGTATCCAAATATCTGACGAAACGTACACACAAGTGAGTGAAATGTGTAACAAAAAAGGAACTAAAATGTTGAGAGTTCCTGGTGTCTAAATTGTAACCAAAACTACAGCACAAGAAATTACTAAGAACATACTAAAATAAGACTAAAATTATTACACCTTTACATTGAAATTATAAAAGAAAATCTAATTTAGCCAACAAATTTGAGCTGATTAAAATAAAATGGCATAAAATGAAATCTGTGATTGACTAAGACTAACAGGAAAATCCAAAATGAAACCTCCATGACACCTTGAAGTTTTTTCACAGAAAGAGTGAAGGCCATTTTTGAAGTACAATATGTTTCTCGAATATGTTTGGAGTGTTACCATTGTAACAAAAGTTTAAAAGGGTACCACACTGAAATTTTGAAGCTTTCGGCCTTTTCGAAAATGTGTTCTACATCTCTGCACTCATAAGAAATCATGGCTCTTTTAAGAAGAGTGTAAGGGTTGTGCGTGCTGTGAGCGGCTGTGTGTGTCTGTGTGTGTATGTGTGTGTGAAGACAGAGGAAAGTCACAGAGGCAACACTGAGAGAAACATGAATTCTCTTGTTTATAACAACAACAAACGCTGCTGTCTGCAACAGTTGTACAAATGAGATAAGGCTTTGTTATGTTTACGTATTTCAGACACAGACACATCGAATTTCACATAGCATTTGTCCCCTCGTTCATCCTGATTTATACAAGAAGTGTTAATGATACAACTAGAACTGGTTCAATGCATAAATACGCCTGTACTATTTCCTAATAATAAAAACAAAATAATATTTAAGTTGACACTTTGTATTTTTGTGCTAGAACAAACTGAACTAATAAATCCAATTTTTGTTAAAACCATAGAAATGCTCCAAATATTCAGGTTACAGTTAATGTCCTGTAAGTGAGGAATATTAACTTACACCTGTTAGAAAGCTTTAGCTGAAGTTGAGATCCTAAATATTGTCTAGTCACAAAGAACACTGTGACACAGATGCAGTGAAGGTCTGATTACCACTGATGTCACCCTTGGGAAAACACTGGATATTAGTATCTCTCTCACATGCACGTACACACCCCCATTCCAGTACTGAATGCACTGCACGCTTACTTTAACTCTTATTTTTGAAAACAATACAAAGCTGTTGGGTGGGAAGGTTCAGTTGAGATCTTTTCTTTTTTTTATTATGGTTGCACCCTTGCCATGATTAATATACTTAATATACAGAACTGTTAAATTAAATATCAACATGAAGGTTTTTTTAATGTGTAGACCACTAAAATACTGACCTTCATTTGAAGTTAGCACAATGACCCACAGGGTTATTTGGGTTGACCACGGTCAACAGCAACAAGTGAAGTGGAGTCAAAACACCAAGAGTCCAATTAACATTAGTTTGGTAGTGAATGTTCTATGTGAAAACCCAACAACACCCAAACTAAAAACCACCCACATTCAAAGAATGAATTAGCTGTCATGCTGAGTAGCAAGAGCGAAAGAAAGAAAGGCTTATAAATTCTAAGCCCCTCCCATCTGAGATGAAGCAAATATCCTCTGATGACCCACCTAAGCTCTTGCACAGAAAGAAGAGAGCCAGAGGAAGGGGGGTAGGTTGTCACATCATCTAATTTGCACATGGAAATTTATGCCAACACGATTCTTCTTTCTCTTAAGACATCATTTTATTCAAAATGTGCTGGGGAACATTGGATTGCTCTGAAACACTATTCTTTTGAAGCCATAAAACGGTCAAAGATGTACTGTGGATGTGTTTCTTGTGTTTTTCTCAAGTTTGTCTATTAAACAAATCTGTAAAACATATCTCCAGCTGCAGATCATATCTCATACACGTACAACAAAGGATGTTTAAATGAAAAGACGCACACAGTTAGACATATTAAACATAACAAAATGACAGAGTTGCATTCTTTTGACTTTGTTGTCACATGAAATGTTCGCTTACGTCAATGACAGTTAGAAACTTGTCTCTGTATCTCAGTTATCTGCCTTGTGTAAACGTTTTTATTGTAGAGCTTGCCAGACATACCCAGGCATCCTTGGGAACTGTACAGGTTTGCCGTGAATGTTGAAAGTGAAATGACTCACAGATCATAGCAGCAATCTGGTAAATTTTCTCAGAGGGTGGGCTCCAAGCATGGGAGAGAACATTAAGTCACTCACCTGCAGGGAGCGGATCCCCTGAAGTTACACAGTTATGTACTAATCAAACAGCCGAGCCCTTTGTTCAGTGATGTGGAATGTATCCTAATGCGCCTTACGTGAACGAAAAAGGCATGAAAACACTGCTGGAAGTATGTCAAGATTAATGATGCTACATGACCATTAACCTTCTTTTAAATTTCTGTCTGCAGCTGTCCCGTTCCCCCCTAGTCACCGGCTGACAGCCAAGGAGGTGTTTGACACTGAGGGAAAGCCCAAGGTTGATGTGCTGAAAGCCCATTTAACCAAGGAGGGGCGCGTGGAGGAAGCCGTGGCCCTGAGGCTTATAGGAGAGGGTGCCGCCATCTTGCGCTCGGAGAAGAACCTGCTTGACATCGAGGCCCCAGTGACAGGTCAGAACTTGAATATTGTATGTTGGGTTGCTCAATGCCTCTACTAAGAAAAATCAACATTTTTTTTCCCCCACCAGAAGAGGCATTTGAGAAATGGACCACTTAAACTGATGCTTAATGGACATGAAGAGGGAATACGAACATGTTCTCCTCTTTACACAGATAATCGTTCTCTATAATTGTTGCAGTCATGTTAGTCTGATGCAACGCATTGTGATAATACTGGTTCATTTTTTATATTACTGTCATGATTATTCGTCACATAATGCACATCGTGGCAAAAATTGCTGCTGTATGGTCTTGTAAATATGTAAATAATTAATATACAGTATATAAGCAAATAAAAACTATTTATTAAAATTCTTAATATACATATTGAATATATATGGAAATATAAAAAACGCTCGCAAGCAATATGGCTGGTGTAAGAGCAAATTGTGTCCAAATGATAGACATTTCTATAACACTAGGGTTTTTTCTGTAAAGGTGGACCATCAGAGGACCTGAAAACATAACAGACATTTGTGCTGCAGATCACAATTGAAATGCCATTATACAATCACAGAGAATTATTGGTGCCACTTACCCAGTGTATGGATTAGGAAAGTTAAATAAACATATTGGTGCAACAGCCTCACAAATGATAATGATGCAGTAGCTGCATGAATGTTGGTGCAGGTGGCTGAGCTTCTAAATTAGAGATTCAGCAGAAAGTACGAGGACCATGTACCATCTGCACGCCTCGTGACAGAAACGGCAAATTGCGGAATTACATTACCGATGCGATTACATTTGGTTTAGTTAAGGCTATGAGGACAATCCTAACAGTGGAAAAGGAGCCCTTTAATCAATTCATTAAGAAGCTCGTCCACAAGTGAGACAAAGGTTGGGAAAGCCATTGATCTGTTTAACTGGACCAGATGTCCTGCGTTGGTGATTCCTTCATCCATTTCCTTATCTAATTCTCTGTTAACAAGCTCTTCACAAAATCTAAATTTGGACGTGCTGCAGGTGTATTGATCACTTAGACTCTCTCTAATTTAATAATTCAAGGAAAAGATGTTGACTTTATCACGGAGGTGTAGTGAAACTAGGTATATTTTATTTAAAGAGCTGCCTACAGCTGCCTGGAGAAGACAACAGGTGCTCCCAACTCAGACGTACAGTATGTGTTGTGCCCCAGTAAGATGAGCTGTCATTGGCTGTCCAGCATGCCCAGTACTGCTGTTCATTTGCCTGACTGACTACAGCTTGACAGTTGCACACCACTGCTATCCTTACGTATACGCTTAGAGTTGTTCGAATGATTATTATTGATGAATGAATATTTAATGCAGTGTTGATCAACAATAAAACACAGAGGTTTTTTCCATATAACGATAATTATCAAGCCGTATGTCGTGCAATATTATAATATTTAAGGCTATATTCCCCCCCCACCACTTTCTATTTGATCCAATAGCGATTTGTAATGTATAATATTCTCCAGTCCGAATAAGCACTATTTTAAAATGAAAATACTGCTGACCAGCACAATACCACCATCTTGCCATAGTAATCAGAGACAAATCTGTTGAGCACAGAATGATTTATTATGCAGCATGATTGCTCACATAATAAGCACGGAGTGCAACATACATGTGCATGCAACACAATTACACTTTCTGGGCAATGGGTCATTGTGGTGAAAGTAAAGTAACAAATCAGACACAGAGACGGTGGTCTGGTGTCAAATCCTCTGCTCAGATCAAAGGGAAGCATTTATGTTGCCATAGCTACAGTTGCAGACAGTACCTTTTCACCGAGTCCCCTTCTAGGAAAATCCACAAAGCTTTTCTTCCTGTAACTTCCTGTATCTGGTTTGGATGGCTTTAAGTTTTAACTGAGCTGATTTAAGCCTGGGCACGTTTGCTACCATACCAAGACCACGTTTTTATTTAGACTTGGTTTATTTGGCATGAATGTAGACGCACAATGTTGAGGTTTGGTTTCACGCTTGTCAAAATATACCAAACTTAAGGGTGAAACGCATCAGGGTGCAATTGAATTGGACTAATTTGGGTTGGTGTGAAAGAATACTGAAACAACTGTCTGACGCAGGAAAGATACACACACTATTCTATTACATATAATACACACGCTAAACTCTGACTCCTATCTGTCACTTTAAATCCACAAAGACAAAACAAAACTTAATGACTGTTTTACACTTACTCTGTTTTTCAAAAGCATTTTGTGCAGTTGAGACCTCATCTCCAGCCCCCTGCCACTTGAATATGAGCTCATTTATTGCATTTATCTTTGAAGACTCACGATGATGCATATGCACAAATTTGTACATGTATTGTTGACTTTCTCCCTGGTTAGTTGCCAATCTTCCTTCATTAGACTTTCTGATGAGGCGTCTTTGATGTTGCTGTATTCAGAGGCAGAGCGCCACTCGGAGAAACTGGCAACCAATCATTTTGTAATAGAAATAATTACTAAAATGCACGTGGGCCTATGGACATATTGGCAGGCATTGTCTCGAGATCTGCTTCAGTTCGCGTATGATGTACGTCTCCATTTGGAGAATGGCTTTGGGTTGCTTGTTTTTGCTGAGGCTGTTTCGGCCAGACAATGTCTTATGTAGCTGTTAAAGTGAGTGAATCTGAACAAAAGGGTGTGAAGCTTAACAAAAAGGTGTGAACACGTTGGGTACTTGTGAGCTGCCTCTGCTTGTTCTCAGGTTTTCTTATTAAAGCAATAGTCCTTCATTTTTTGTTTTGTTTTTTAAAGCCTTAGTTGGACGCACATTTCCATTGCTCTTACGGTGCAAGGTCATTTGATTATTAGTTTTGACACAACTTTTTCATAAATACTTTCACATGACAAAGACATCAACTTTTGTAAGTTTTGTAAGGTTTTGAAGGCTAAGTGGAATGGATGGACTTCATTTCTATAGCGCTTTACAATGTTTGCCTCACATTCACCCATTCACACACCGACAGCCGGGGTAACCATGCAAGGATCACTTGCTTGTCGGGAGCAGTTTGGGGTTAGGGTCTTGCTCAGGGAGCTTCGATATGGAGGAACATAGGAACAAACTGGCAACCCTTCAACCACTAGAAGATCACCTTACCGCCCCAGCCACGCCGAGTAGCCACGCATCTCCGGCTTATGGCAATTGTAAACAAACGCAAGGAAAAGGGAGAAAACTGCTAATGCACAGGTCTTGTCTCCACAGTTTAAGAAAAGAAACCACTTTGTTCTGAACAAGGCATCAGGATGGAACAGATGTCCAAATCCAACTCACCGGCAGACTGAGTCCTACTAAAATTTTGAACATTACAGTCTTTCCCCACCACACTGACAGCACCATAGATTAAGAATGCACGCTCCTCACGTTATGTTGATTTCCTTATGTTGAGCTAAATCGAATGACATCACAGTGAGGTGAAAACTAAAATATGGACGATTGTTTTAAACTGACCGAAAGCAATAGCTCCTAGTCCTCTGTCACCATTTAGAGCTTTGTTTGATGGATTGCTGAAGATCTGTGCCTCTCAAACGCAAGTTTGTATTAATTATTAGTTCTTAAAATTACACATTGCCAGTAAGGCTCCTGCCTTTGTTTTGCATGACAAGTGTTTTATGTGCAAACAGGGGACCCTGACAAGCTATGTGAATGTATGAGCACACACGCGTGAAAAGAATAGTGTTTCCCTCCCACACGACACCCCTGTCTAAACAGCCCACTCAGTAGTGCTTTTAAACAAGGTTTTCTCTCCTGCGCCTCCTCGTGCTCCTTCTGTCTCCCTCTCATGCACACATGCACCTACAAACTCACTCTGCCATATTTTATCTTCATGTCTCTCTCTCACTCTTTCTATCACCTCCTGTCTCCTTCCTTTCGACCAGGACATTTATCATAAATGCAAACACGTCAGCTCTCTCCATCTCTCCCTTTCCCTCCCCCATTATGCCTTGCTGACTTAATTGTGCAGGGAGAGTGCGAGTGCCGTCATGATGAGCCAGAGTCCAATTGTGGAAACGAGGGAGTGCCAATCAGCAATAATTTCCCGGATCCTCATTTGACATGCCTCCCACAGGGAGTCTGCTCACCACCACACTCCGACAGTATAAAATCCCCACAATGCATTAGGTGAATCATTAACCCTTGGACGGCCGCCTCTGAGGACTTTTCCATATGACGAACCAAGGCACTCGATTGTCTTATGGCTGACAACCTCAGCTGCATGTCACAAAAGAACAAACTGCTTGATGTCAGCTCCTGTCGATGTCCATGTGTGCATGTTGTAAAGGCTTTATAATGGATGTATATAAAGTCTACGCTGTGGGGAACCGTGTCTGTAATGATAATAATAGTAATAAAGTATAGGCTGCACAGTATCAATTCGTTCCATCTGGAGCCCATTATGACTGCATTCACTACAGTTCTCAACACACGTTTATTAGCTTTTTTTCATGGCACATGCAGTAGAAATCACGTGGCTTTTGTTTACTATTTTTGACGGCTCATTGTCACATGGCAACATGGCCCTGCCAGGCCTCAGGTCCTGGACACACCTCCTTCACCAACATTAACTGAGTCTCATTTGGATGAAAACCGTCCACACTTCCAGACTTCCCTGAGTCTGCCTTCAGTGCTCCCACAGCCCACCAGAGTATAGAGTCAGCATATTGGGAAACGGCCATACACTTGCTCATCCTAACCCTCACATAGTCACTTCCTGGTTCCAGATGGCAGGTGGGGTTTCATGGCGGGAAGGGGGTTTGGCAAACAGAGCTGGCTTAGGCCAAAGAGTACAAGCAGCTTCCATGGCCTCTGCTCAAATCACTCATCAGCTTATAGCAGCTCATTGTCTAAAAACATGGAAACTTTATTTGTCTCAGCAGATGTCTTCCATATTTTTGACATATTAAACTGTAAATCACAAGATCTTCACTGAGGCATTTCTCTTCTGTGCACCTTTATAAAATACCTACTGGAGCACTGTGAGGCATTTCAAAATTCTTTTCACCTTTCCTCCATTTTTTTTCCTCCCAGGAATGCCAATCCTAATGGCATTTTTTTTTTTTTTTACATTACTTAGAGTTGGATGTTCATAACAGATTGCAAGGTCCACCTCCGCCTTTGCATAATGTGCGCTTGGCAGGATTTTAGCTCTTTGAAAGTGCAGTCGTAAAGCCTGCGTTATTGTTATCAGTTCTGTCTGCTCAATCAAAACATGATCTGGCACAGTCTGCCATTATCGTGGATTTCTCTAGCTCAATAAGCTTGGCCTTTGGAGTGACCCGTGTAGGTTCTAAAGCCCTGTTGTGTAATGCCCACCACCCACACAATAGCTGCTGCCCACTGTTATGCTGCTACTCAGGGAGATCACTGTGGCGCACAAGCAGGACATGGACGAAACAATTTTTTTTTCTCACTCCAGATAATGTACACCCACCTGCTCTTCTTATGTGGGCTTTGGTTCTCAAGAGGGAGGGAGGCAAAGCATGTCTGTAGGTGTACAATAGTCGAGGGAGAGGTGGATTGTGTTTTGATGTTAATAAAGCAGAGTGTCGAGCCGGAGCTTTGGTATGTTTTTTTTGTTTGATTCGCACTTGTATCGACCACCATCGTCCACGTTTAAACAGATGAAGTGAGCACAGTTCACTGTGAACGTCATTTCAGCTCTTTTTGGCCAGTGATTGAACGCTCGCTATGGCTTTGTCACCCCACTGTTTTCTTCAACAGCATGTGACAGCTTTCCAAAAGGTCAGCTAGAGATGCTGTCCTCCCACATACAGTGTGTGTGTGTGTGTGTGTATGGCATGTGGTTCAGGTAAAATTGCAGCCTTTTACTCCTCACCGGATCTCCCTGCTGTGCTTACATCTAAAAACTCAAAATTATGGCTCATTTTCCTTTGAAGGCCGTCTTCTTTGTAAGAAAGCTTATTGTGGAGATTTGAATTTGGCTCCAAACCTCAGTGTAAAACTAAACAATGAGCTTTCACAATTATTGTTTTCATTGTGGTTATTGTTTTCACAGGATTGCACTCTAGTTAATTCATTATCAATATTATCTTTGTTTTACTGAGGAGATGGTTACAACTTCTCGCATCTTTCTATGTGTTTTCATAGAACGCAATCGTTGCAGGATTGCTTTTGGTGATACTTTCAGAACCTCTTTATCAGGTTAGCGGCAGCTGACCCCTTTTCTCTATTCAGCAAAATGAGCAGCCATTCAATGGATTTGATTCCAATGAGATGTTTCCATAGCAATAACCAGCCTTGGCATCATGCATGCCTCTATATAGAGGAAGATGAATCATCCAATGACATGGAGCTTAGGTGAATTGGACATCTAAATTGACAATAGGTGTGAATAGGAGTGATTCAGTCGTCTGTCTCTGTGTCATCGCTGCAATAGACTGGCTACCTGTCCATGGTGAACCCCATCTTTTTGCCCAATGACCCCACCGAGACCCTAATTTGGATAAGCGGTAGATATAATGGATGGATGGATGGAATTGGATGGAAGTGGGATTTCCTGTTTTAGTGTAGAATATATTCACATTTTTGTTAATACTCAACCAATAAGTGCTTTTCAGGAAATGATAGATCCAATCTCAGCCGGTAAAAAAAAATGGCCAAGAGTTTTTTTCTTTTCTTTTATGTAGCGTCATGGAAGTCATTTTGTTCGAGTAAATCCCGGGATCGTTAAAAGAGACTATGTTCCCTTGAAGGAGAAGGGACAAATTGGACACAGATAAGAAGGGTCTTTTTGAAGCTGCTCCCTACTGTGGATTTAAAGAGTTTACACAGTTTGGATTTAATAAAAGACAAATTTACGATACAGGCACGGAGAGGTGATTCTCAGAGCTGCCTGTCTCACAGGGCTCGTAACTTGAGATAATTGCTCTCCAATGCTTTCCTCCGGCTCTTACTAATTGGGTATAACTTTTGAAGACATTTCACAGGCTCCTGTTGTAATTCTTGCTGCTAGATACAGTTCATAAAGCTAGCCAGATATCTTTGTGAAGAGCAAGTCTGGGTCTTTTACAAATTAGATATCTCCCTGCTCACTCTGTTGTTAATTACGTAATTAGTGGATTACTTGAAGAATAGATTAATTGGAGGACTGCAGCGTCGTTAAGTTTATTGTTTATTGCAGCTCTGGCCTGAGTTGAGTGACTTGTTTTCCAAATAAGGAGAGGTATCAGTTTGAGAACCAATATGCTAAGCTATCGTGACTGTCAGTGTTTTGAATTTTATGTAAATGGTGATTTATTTAATTTTTTAATGTTATAAAATACTATATTATGCGACCCACACATATAATAACACCAAAATGAATGGAATCTCTGGAATCATATGACCTCATATGCACCCTGTCAAATTCCTCACCTTTCTAAGGACAAACGAGGTTATAGAAAAGCTATATCATGTCACTGATTTCCTTTTATTTTACGTGTGCCGGACTTGTGTGCGTGTGATATAACATTATATTACAATAGGTAAAGTGATATAGTACCTTTTATAGTGCTGAAAGTAGATTACAATATCACTGTCAGCAATGTAGTAACCGACTGACTGTACAATAAGCATAAAGTATAACGTGATTGCAAGGTGATATTGTGAACACGGTCTGAGCAGTTTTTTTAGTGCTGTGAAAAGCCAAATTCATAAACAGCATAAAACTGAAATGAGAGAAACTGAAACGACCCTAAGTTTGAACCAATGTGTGCCCAGTGCTCGAACTACCTCCAATTAAGTCCAATTAGCATACAAAAAAGTGTACATGTCCATTGAAATGCAAGCTGACACACCAGTTCTTTTCTATTTTATTCTATTTTACATTAAAATATTGTTGCTATTTTTGGCCTTGTACTCTTATTGCAGATCCACACAGGTGTCTTTAGTATAATTAGCCCCTTCATTCCTCTGGATTGTGTGTGTTTGCAGACGTCCTTCAACTTGTTTTTCCATTGGGTATGCATGGTCTTTAACATTTATGTCCGATAGCATGATTGAGTGAAATTATATTGGGATATTGAATGTAAGAAGTTGACAATGGCACTCTGACCGTGAAGGAATACATCTAACATGTATCTCCTACCCTAGAAATGCAAGGTGTAATAGCTGAGATTTCAATGTTTCATAGGTTTAGAGCTGATATCATTTCGATTCAAAGATTCAAGTAGTTGTAGGCTGAAGGGTTCAATGTTGAAAGAGAGGATTTTGTGTTGTTTTGTGAATAAAAAGAAATATGAAAACAAATGACAAATTAGAAGTGGACAAAAATGCAGAATTTGGGGTTCAGAAACTCGTATTTACATTAAAACCAGGCACTGCACAGCAGGATTTTACATGGTACCAGCAGTTACAAGTTAACTTTATTCATATAGCAGATTCTATCACACATTAAATGGCTTTACATAAAATGGATGCGGGTTTATAGCCATTTCATGTTTTTTTTTATGTATAATTATTGCCAAGACCTCCTCTTGGGAACTGCATCCCATGTGCACTGATGCATAGTAAACTGTACATCTGATGGGAAAATGGAGATAAGATAATGGCTTTCCACAGTGTAATAGGCTCTCATCTATTGTACCTCAGCTGTAAAAATATCTGTTTTCCTAATGTGCTTTTCTCTCTGATTGTCTCTGCAGTGTGTGGAGACATCCATGGGCAGTTCTTTGACCTGATGAAGCTGTTTGAAGTAGGAGGATCTCCAGCATCCACACGCTATCTTTTCCTGGGGGACTATGTTGACAGAGGG
>OMNV01016368.1:0-20220 GCA_900303265.1 Brotula barbata | reverse complement strand
TAAAAATTTAATTTCAAGTCAAATAAACGAATGAAGCGCCGAGTCAAGAAGTGAATTCCAGGGTGAATAAAAGTACTTCATAAAAAATATTTCATTCTATTAACACAAACACACCAATCGGCATTCTAGGAAAATCGAAGTCCAGTCTTAGTTAGAACATCAAAGGGAATATATCCTTGACCCGATGCAGGACCATAACATTTCAGACAGTTTTCACACTGTCGGGTTTTATGCATTTCGGAGTTACTGTACAGTAGAAGAGCGTGTCAGGATGATGTATGGAAAGGATGTAAATAGACGAAACTGGAGATGACAGCAGGCTACATATGTGCAGTGTCTAAGAGTTTAGACTGCTGGCGGCTGAAATTCCTAAGAAACAGTAAAGGGACGCTACGTAAATATTCCAGGGTATGGTGCAAAGATGCTGAGTAATCAGATAAGCACATCATCGACATACACACAACCGAATGAAAGGAATGCATAGAGGGGAACTGAAATTAAGCAACACGCAGAGAGGTGTTGAGACCTCCCCACCAGGATTGACAGGTGTGACGGCTGGCTATTTAAAGGCTCCTTCCAAAACCATGCCCCACTGTATGACCTTCAACAGAGCTCTGACATGCTGAAACTCAGCACCGTGGTGCACCTTTCACTCAGTCCGTAACCTTTTTCTATCCGTCTAGTCGCTTTGCTCCATGTGCTTTAGTCACGTTCTCTCTTGCTGATCTCGATGTAACGCCCAATCTTTAACTGGCATCGATTCTTTGAAGCACACCTTAACATTTCGACACCTTTACCTCATTTCTATGAGCATTCATCCCTTACAGTCATCTAATGTCTTCACTGTATTGCATATGTATTGTTGTGCCTCCGTGGGTGATAACCTCTATCAAATCTTGTTTCATCATTCCACTCATGCCTCAAATGTTTGCTCTCTGCCAAGCTCCAAGTACCAGGACAAAGCTCGGTGGTACCCATTTATACCTCCAGAAGAGACAGGACCGTGCACACAAACAGATATTTTAGAGTTAAACTGGCGCGTGAATGAGACGGACATGGTTTAAACCCGTCTGTCTGAACATATCACATCTTACACATTCATTATAAAATTTATTGAACAGAACCCAACTTGGCGAGAGTGCAACGCAATAGGTGTGCATCACATGTAACCCTGCATAGACAATAAAATGCCACCTATTCTTGTTGCAGCTACCAAATAAAATATAATATTCCAGCATAAGATACCACAGAACTACAGAAAATATCATACCCCATTAAAAAATACAGGTATTACACATACGATAATAAACATTAGCATTTGTTATACTCAATACTCTTAAAGGAAGTTGTTTCAATTGAGAACAATTGAGAGTAAACTAGGACGTGGATGAATGACACAGCCGAGGCAGACGTGATTTCTTCCTTGGCTTCGATTTAACCTCAATCATCTGAAAGCTAAAGCGGTGTCAGGCAGAGGTGGAAGAAGCGAGGAACGAATCTATGGAGAGAGAAAGAGAGAGTTTCATTAAGAGTTTTATTGTTTCTACAGTTAAGTTATGTATTTCTTTGCTCGATGGACCTGCAGTACCTCTTGTCGAAGGTGGAGGTCGAGTGGGTTTAAATGTGGTGCTCTGTGCCAGTGTGTCCACAATCCAGCTGAGGGCGTTGGAGCAATACTCCATCTGGGGGAAGAAGAATCAGACAGGAAAAAAAATCAAACTAATGAAACTCAACGCCTGATCTACAATGGCTGTGACAGCAATTGTTAGTATATTAGTAAATGCATACCTTGAAGTTAGGAAATAGTGTCAATATTTCTCATTTATATATATATGTACATATTTGAATTAATTATACAAGTAATAAGTAAGCTTCATTACACTAAGAGGTTGCAGAAATACCAGACACTGAATCTGACATAAGCTCAAATTTGACTTGTGATTTTGCACATACACCCTATCGAGACGTGTGTTTTCTAGTTGTAATATGTTTCCCGTCTTTGTTATCCAGCACTGCTACAGTATATGCAGACCACAGACATATTTAGAGTAGCGTACCTCATTCTCCAAGGTCCTCAGTCGGTGCTCAATGTCTCTTGTTTCAGTCAGGTGCTTAAGCACACTGTCCACTCTGCCAAAAGAGACAGTCACTTCCGCATGATGCCAAATATATACAGCTCAATAAAAGCATCACTAAAGTCAAATAAATCTGTACAAACAATTGCGCTAGTGTGGGAATGGAAGGTGTGCTTACTTGGCAGACACCCGTTTGAGCCTCTCGGTGTCACTGCTCTTCTGGATTTTGCTTTGAGCGGTCAGGAAGTCCTCCTTCTGAATGGTTTCCCAAGTCATTAGCCTGTTAGCTGCTTTTCCCCGTAACTCCAATACTGTCAAGAAAAAAACAAAGGGTCAGCGTTAAGATGAATACGTCTGTCCTAAAGACACGTCAGCTGGGCTTCTGGTTGCTGTCAACCTTACAGCAACCACAGCGGCTGGATGTCCCAAACAGGAAGAAAGACAGGCTACTGTCACTGTCAGACAGGCTACTGTCACACATGCATGTATTTGGAGGTAGGACAGGTAGGACACAGACAAAATACATGCAGACCCCAAATATTAATTTGACTTCACTCACATCCTCAAAACATCCCATCCAAACACTCACCAAAATGGTGGATCTTCACGGATGGAACTTTACGAATATACCTCTTGATGAAGAGGTTGATGTGAGAGAGGATGATGAAGGGTGGAGCTAAAGAAGGACGGGAGTGGTACTGTACAATCAGGTTGTAGCGCTGGAACTTCCAGTAGATGTCGCTGTTCTCCTGCACTTTGGAGAAGGTGTGGCTGGGTTGAAAGGACAAATAAAGAATAAATGAATAAAATGTGCAAATAACTGAATGGACAAATAAACAGTAGAGGGGCTACACATATTTAGACATGGTAGAAATGGCCATCTCTTTGTCCAACTTTACCTAAACATGGCGATGAGCAGATTGATGAGTAAAATGTTGGTGACCAGCAGGTAAACAACCAGCAGAATCACCACCAGCCAGTTACTGTACATGGTTCTGCACGGCTCCTCACCAGCCTCGACCAAGGTCACGTTGTCTGTGCAGTCCATGTCCCAGATCTTCCCCACTGGGATGGACAGAAATATATAGAGGATTAAAAGACCCACAGTGTTTTCATGGTGACGTGTCAGACTGAAGTGATCAGCTATTGGATTACATTCTTACACTGGGTCCAGACTAGGACAACCAAATATTTTATTGTCTACCATACACACAAAAATGGTTCATATACCGTCCATCTCTTCCACAGGTATCTGTCCAAAGATGTGCAGGTATGGTCTGTAGAATACTCTGCGGAGAATGCGATCCGGACGGGGATCATAGGCGTAAATCAAAGCTTGATTGGCGACTCCATATGCCATGAGCCACACCGTCAGGAAGAAGAGGAAGAAGAAGACATCTTTCATCTAAACAGAGGCAAAAGATTGTCATTATTTCATCATGACACCAATCCTCCTGCTGCAAAGCGTCTTTGTTATTTCCTCATGATGATGTCTCTCACCATCTTGCCAACTATGATGATTTTGGGTCCCATCTGTTTGTGAATGGCAAAGATGTGAATGAGACGCAGGGTGAAGACCATGTAGTCCAAACACATGACACTTCGGCCAAAGCCATATGACCACTTGAACATCCTGAAACACAGGCAGAGTAAACGCAACACTATGTGACGGTAGCACCATCTAGTGGTCAGCTGCACCATCAACCCAGTGGTTCTCAACTGGTATTTGAGACTTGAGAGATCCAAACTGAATTAAAGTGGCAATGGAAAAATGACTGCTTCACTATTGGCATTTATACATTGATTGCGTCCTCATTTGTACCTGCAGATCAGCCCTATGATGAACAGGATGATGGCAGTGAGATCACACTTGTTCCACACGTCCTGAATATACACCCTCATCCTCTGACGCCAAGTCTTTGTCCCTATAAGGAAGGTCTGAGAGAAAAAAAACATCACATCGATCAGATTCAGCCTTAAAAATACTCAACATTGGTATCCAATGGAAAAGACAAATAAACCATTAGAGAAAGAATCCACATATCAAAATGCATATGACTAGAGAGGTAGACTGCGTCATCACTGATGTTCTTTTTGCACTCACCTCGCGGATCTCCTCGCACACAATGGTGAACACCCAGAAATACAGCACATACTCTGTGATGGCTGGGCCAAACGGCGGTTGGGGCTTGAAGTCCACCAACAGTACGTAGGCAAAAAGCAGAAGGAAGAGGAAGTACATGAGCACATTGCCCAAAAACGCAGTGACAGGAGCGAACCAGAACTGGCGCCACCTGGACACGACGAACGGGCGCTTGGGTGGGCGGCGAGACTGAGGTATTCCTGTAAGGAAAAGTGATTGGATATGGATTAGATGATGAAACTTGCAGGTCTCAAACCGGACCAAGAGTTTGAGAGAGACACTGACACACAGGCCTCACCTCTGATTGTCGCTGTCCTGGGAGTGTGTGGCAGATGTGCGTCCGATTCACTGCTATCACAACAACAACAAAGTCACTCATTCATTCATAGTAAACTGCTATAAGATAACAAGATATAATCTAGGGAATATTGTATTAATGGTGTCAGAGTATTACATGTGTTTAATGTCGGAGAAAGAAAAAACGGTGGTGCCATAGAGGCTGTCACTGTCCCGACCCGGGGCATCCTCACAAGGCTTCTCCTGCTCATCATCGTGTTGGTCCTCTGAATGCCTATAAGGTAGTGTATGACTCAAGGTTCAAATTTGACTCATAATTTTGACAATCACTGACATATACAAAAGATGACAACGACAGAACAAACCTAAAGGAGATGAGGTTGGTGTAGCAGAGGACCGGGCAGAAGAAGGTTAGGATAAGTTTCCACACCTCGGTGCTCCTCTTCATGTCACCCCACCAAATTTGGGACAAAAGTGACTGAGGGACAAAGACATCTGTTGTGAGTGTTAAATCATGATGGTTTTTACAACACTTTTATTTGTAAACATTACAACACCAAAAAAGGAATGGAGAAGGCGAGACCTTTATTATATTATAAACATGTAAGTATCACACCTGTACTCCATCATGGCTGAAGAAAAGCCGTGCATCAGCTGCCATGCCCATCTGAAGGCAGGTGGTACCGCCCCAAACTGGAGACTTCCTGATTAACAGTGTGAAGGAGCGACTCTCATTGCTTTGATAGCAAGAGCCAAACATGTCTGACAAGATGGAGGACACAAAGCATGATCACAAAAGTGATGTAGAAAAAAACGATTAATTCTAAGTTTTGGTTGAAGTTAACATTGAAGGATGATGAATTTCAGGTCTCACCATGTGCCAGGTTCTCAAACCTCTGGGCCAGCTCTTTCATGGATAGTTTGGTTTCAGTTTCCCCCTCCCACTTGGACAGTTCTCTCAGGATCTTACAGCCACTCAGAGCACTAAGCACAGACTCTCCTGCCTAGGAGAGACAGCAGTGAATGTACAGCCAAGTACAAACTCCTCTTAAATCAGGTAACGTTAGGACAGTTTTCAATTGAGCTATGATTGTTGTTGACCAGCAAGCCAATAATCAATGATCAAAATGTGCCGGAATAGTGTGGCATCTGTGACTCTCAAAATGTTTACCATCTCCCAGAAGAAGACAGACATCTCGCTCCGGTTCTGTAAGACAGCCCATATGAAGAGCGAAGCCCAGGGGAAGCGGCAGCGCTGTTGTCGATAGAAGCAGTCTCCACGCAGCAACTTAGAGGCTCGCTGGGATGGAGAAAAGGAAACAAAAGACAACAACAAACAGGTCAACCTGAGGAGCTTAGACGGGTGAGTTCTTCTAAAACCACACACCAATAGTTTATAAGTGTAAATAAAAGAAAACCATTCAAGATTTGTGAGAAATAATACTATATGACATGAAGAATACCTTCATCGCCCTCCTTTTGGATGAGATTTGTTCTAAGCCTATAGCTGAATAGTAGAATGGCTGGCAGACATCACCCATTAACATTTCAAGAACACACGACACCTGGGAAAACAGAGCAAAGAGACGATGAACAAGCGTCAGGTTTATTTGTAATATTTCAGATTTTTCCCAAAATATCTATATTTTTAGATTGAATCTGATTTCCTCTACACAATCTTTTTAGCTTCTTGCCATTTTGCACGGTACAAGTAAATTGTAAGTGGCGAAGTTCACTCGTGTGCTGGGAGTCACACCTTCATATTGGTGTGGCAAAAACCAAAGTTATGAGCTGAAAGTGGCTAAACGCCGCACAGACAGTGGCGGTTTTTGATTCTCACCATTTGAGCTTTTGTAACAGCCTCACATGGTGTTGGGAGGGCATCCCAAGGACCTGGGTCTCATCATAACTTACCTCGAAAAGGGTGATCTCCTGCACCGGCCCACAGTGTGTTTTCTCTGCTGTCATTTTGGACTCTGGGTCCTGGTGAGGTGGCAGAACAACGCCTCCCAACCGCTCCATTAAGGGTCTCTGTAGCAGCTGGTAGACAGATGTGCCGTCAGCCACTGAGCGGTAGAGGCTCTCAAGCCTGCCGTAGGTGAGGTAATCCAGGATGTTGAGGCCATTCTCAATGAAGAGACGCACAAACTGAGGCTTGTCATTGACCAGGGCGTCTGTCATGGAGTCCTCTAAATCCTCGTACTAAATGAGGGATAAAGATGATAGTTTGGTGAGTAGTTTGTTCACTTGTGCATCTATATTGGCAGTATTCTTCCAAGAGCAACATCTGATTCTCACACTCCAGGTAATGTCTCCATTGAAGAGTTCACTCTTGGCAATATCGACCCTGTTCCAGGTGACGGCTAGCTTCAGCTCCTCAGTGTAGGGGCTGGATGCACTTGAAATACGCTGCTTACTCGCTGAAACACAAAGAAATACAGGTGTCAGTTGATAACCTTAAGATGTTGTTCCACGTTTGAAATCTCAAAAGTAAGGACTGATGGCATGTACCTCTCACCAAGGATTTGAGCAGGACGGTGTCAAAGTCATCCGCCCCCTCCTGCTCTCCATGATAGAGTGTAATCAGGTCTTTGTTTTGGTAGATGCTTAGTACCTGGGGACCAAGGATACGTGGACAGAAGACAGAAAATTCACCGTTCACCGTTTCTCTACTCATATACAGTATGTGTTATATTAAAGTAACACTTCTCCCACATTCAACTGCACACAACAGGGCGAAAGAGATATAACAGGGAGACAGATGATGGTGAAAACATCACAGCCCATGCTTATGTAATTTCAACTTAAAAACCTTTGAAGTAAAGCATTAACATAAAGAACAGCAGTGAGGCTCCGTCTCCAATCAGACCTTTCTGCAGTAAATCATGAAGCACTAACTACAATTACATGAATTTCAGACATTGATTGCATTATAGATTCAATAAACACCAGGATGCTGATGAGTAAACGAGCTGCCTCACATCCACAGGGCAAACACATGATAAAGAGATTACGTCAAAAACCAGTCGAGGAACAAATCAACAAACCTTTCAAGGCTATGTCAAATGTAGAACTTTAATCCGACATATTAATGACTGATTTAAATTAATCATTTCATAACTGAGATAAATCTTTAGCATGAAGAGAAATCACAAAGCATCGCAAACAGGCTCATCACACTTCTTGCACTCTTCACACAGCATGTTGCCAATGTATGTTTTCTTTTGCTTGTTTTTTTAAAGGAAATGCTCATCAGTTATGAAATGTGTGAAGCACACCCACACCTCTGTTCACAACTACCAGACAAGTGTGAAGCTTCTAGCTTTACCATCAGTGGGACTGCAGACTTAACTTTGTCCAGATGGTGGTGCTAGAACACAGGCCATGGAGTTTAGCTCGTCACAAGCATTAACCAGACACAAACCTGGCCATGTCATTATGTGTGCCAAGGGAAAATTCAGATGTGTTGGTGTTGGCATCAGAGAAAATACTTCTGCTACTGTTCATGTTTTTTAAGACAAGAAAATCCTACCAGGGGTTGATGATGTAATTCTTTGTCTTCCCTTACCCGCTCAACTAGTTTGTCTGTCTCCACTTCAACAGGAAAAAATTTCCTTAGCCGCTCTGCCACTCTGTCTTTCAAATCAACACTAGGACCCGCCTCACCATCCCCCTCATTGGAGGACTGGACCGGGGCAGACGACAGGTTCTCCAGGATGTCACTCAAGAAATCGGCCAGGCCTCCTGAGCCGGCCAGCACGAGCCAGGGCATAGACTTCTTTAGAGACAGATCCACTCTCTGACCAAAACAGGGGAAGGAAGACGGTGTTGTAGCACTGTAATACATTTGCGAATATCAACGACAGCTAAAGAAGATGTTAGTGTGTTAAGACAGTCCTCAATGTGAGGTAAATGTGTTTATATGACTGATTAGTGAGCATACCTCCAGCATGTTTGCCTCCCCTGATACCAGCATGCAAAGGACAGGGATGTCAATGCTGCCACTGCCTACAAAGATATGAACATTCATTTTACAAATTTTGAAATTGAAACAATGTAATCCAATGTTTCACTTCCAGATGTGCATCCACATATTTTTCTCGCGAAGCATGCAAAGACATGGAATCTAATAAAGTACCGGGAGGAATATCCAAATAATGTCTGCTTGATTTTACATGTCGAAGAGCCGAGTCTCAAATTCATGTTGTGACATGCATTGGATTTGGTCCAAATTCCAAAGGATCATTATGTCATTAGGAACCGTGGTGTAGTAACACACAATCACCACAACATGGCCAAATGAGTTGAAACAGGAGCCACATTCCAAAAATACTTCAAATTCACATGGCACTTTCTGAAACCCAAGGGCAGATATATCTATAAAATGTATATCAGTCATAAGAAGAAATTAAATAATCGTGGAATAAACAAAAATCTAATAAAATCCACAAAAAGGTGCATTCTACAAATAACACAGTTGCCATTTCATACCCCAGATGCCTGTGCGCTGGTGGGAGATGTAGTCCTCTAGTTTGGCCCTGAAGCCTATCTCTCCACCTCTGCGGTCTACACTCCCATCATCTACGAGCAAGAAGGCCTGATAGTTGTTGTCCAGGCAACAGGTGTTCCCGGATGTTTTCTGGACGTAGTATTTAGCAGGGAAGCTGCCCTATAAAATGAAAAAGAATCCAGTCCAGTTCAACTAAAAGTCAGCAGTCAATTCCCTTCATTCCATTTCATGAAATAAATGAACAATCATACTTGTATGGCTAGAGATTGTCATAATAAATACCATAAAATAGTAAGAAATAGATGTATAAACAGTGTGAAATAATAGCATTTACAGCGGCAAAAATGCTACATGCTACACCATTATTAGTGCTAATTTGTCACCTCTTTCTCCTTTAATCTGTTTGAAATTAATTAGTATACATAAAAGTATAACACATTAATATGATAATGACATACAACAATCTAATCTGATGGACATGAAATTAGTTCAACTACCTCTAATATTGTGGTTGCTGCTATTTTTAAGTAGCCATAAATAATTGGATAGGTAGGTGCTGAGACACCACAAACTATTTGTACAATAACAATTCAATCAAAATTCGCATTTAGCCGACGCTTTTATCCAAAGCGACGTACATATGAGAATTACAACTTACAATTTGGAAGTATAAATAAAACCATCCTCCAGATTTAATTCACAAAGTGCAAAAACAATACAAATAACAGATGCAGTTACAGTAAGAATATTTCACTGTGTGGGGAACTTTAAGATCTGTGTGCAGGATTACAACCTGAGGGTTGACCAGCTGGTCTCGGTTGTACACCATACCCCATGGAGCAAAACCCAGAGCCACCACCTTGCTGAGGGAGACGGAGGAAGCTGCGGTGGCATGATCCCTCACCGCCTCCCCAACACATCTCCCCACGCCTTCACGCAGGCCTGCTGTCAGTATCCACGCTCCTGGGGGGGTAGAAACACCAGGTTATGACAGCAAATGTGAGAGGGCATGAGGACAAAGCTGTGGGTTTGTTTGTTGTGCAGGGGGAGAGTGAGAGAGATGTCATGACTGATTTATGGTCGCCATCAGAGAACGGTAAAAAGTAGAAGAGTTGTGAAGTAACTAAATATTATAGCTGTATTATGAGTTTAGTTTTGTTTAGCCTTGAAACAACATGTAAATTTCCAACAAAAGATATGTCTCTTGGCAGACATGTTGCTGTAGCGTGGAAGGGGCAGATGAATGTAGATGGATGCGAAAGAAGGCTTATAACACAATGACAACATGTTTGTTTGTGCTACAACAGCTACAGTAGTTTTCCAGGAAAGTCTGACACTACGGTAACATCCTGTTCCTCAGACAACACAGCCATGCTCACTTCTCAGCCCAAAAACGACTGTGACAATTGCGTGTGTGCACCTGTTTATTTTGAAGGGTTTTGCACGGGCTTTTCATTATCGCTGCTTTTGATCTCTGGACAGCTAGTTGCTGCGAGTTCAGATGGAGACAGACATAGCCGTGTGCCACCTGACCTTGGCACAGCAGTCAGGAGGAAATTGTCATTGTAGTACAAAATTAGGAACAGACCCCAAGGACTCATATCAGGTAAAAGCAATACAGCTGCACGCTTTTTCTGCCAGAACTGTTTTGACTCCTTCTCATTCATTCAGTGAAATTGTTGATTTGTGGCTTCACATGGCAAGTTAATTTTCAAAATAATATTTGTAGTGTTCAGGACCAAAAGTGCAATAACAATTTGCAGTCACAGTGTTTTTCACTCAAATGAGGATGAGATTTTTCGATTGCATCAGCGAAACAGGCGATTCATTATTTCTCATCAGTTAGTTCCTTGTTAAAAGTTGCATAATCAAGTATGTCAAGAATGTTACAAAGTGTTTAATTCCAGTTAACCAGCCACTTAAAAGAACAGAGAGGCCAGTGGAAACCTCTGGTAACGTCACTGCAGAGATTTAACCATGGCATGTTATCGCTCTGTCCCTCCACTCCACCTTAATCCAAGTATACTTTTTGATTCTTTCTCGCTCTGCTTGCATTGCTTCAGAATCAGATGGACAGGAGATACTGTATGTAAGCAGTGCATTCCGAAAACAGGTCAGACCTACCCGTGCTTTGCGAGGCTTTCACCAGTCCCTGCCTGAGTACTTCCCGTACCCAGGTCTTTACCATTGTCCTGCCCTCTCCGCCCACTATGGAAACGACCAGGTTGGGCGCAGGTAAACCCCAGTGAACCGTCATCAGTGCGTAGACCATAGAGGGGGGCGTGTCCCATGACAGACGAAGGAACTGAGGGTCCCATGACAGAGAGGAGTGATTAAAAGTAATACATGACACGATGAGCCTATATAAACCAAGCAACAACTTCGAAGAGGAAGTGTTGTGATCATTATCTTCTCCAGAGAGGTTATGTTTTCATTTGTGTTCATCTTGCCTGTCTTAGCTGGATACCTCAAAACATTCTTGGTGGATTTCAATTCAACAGTTGGCCTATAACTTGTTAACCATGATTCATAAAATCAAAATATTTCCTTGGTGTATAAGCCATCCATTGTTTATACCGCTTACCCATGTTAGGGTGTCGGTGGGGCTGCAGCCTATCCCAGCAGTCGTTGGGTGAAACGCAGAGTACATCTATTTGATAATTAGATTGTCCACAGAGCTGTTCAATCGGGACTTGTGATCATACTAAGTTGTGATCCTTTGTCATCAGGTTGTGGACGTTAGTAGGTTTCCATACTGGACGACCATACCTCTAACCGTAAAACTAAATCTGAGTGAATGAACCGTGATGATGGTGAGTATTTGTATACATGTAACCTCTCATTCCTACATAAGACTCTATAAGAATTCTACAGGAATCATGAATTTAAATATGAATGTGGCATTAAAGGAAAAAACAGAAAGAACGGCACCCACATAGCTGTGCCTCTTGCTGGCTCCTGCAAACTGCAACTCTCCATAGGCATCAGTGGGATATTCAGAGGAGTGCTGGGCGCTGTCCCAGTGATTTACAATGGCTGTGCTGAAATAATCCCCGAGCGCCACAGAGCCGTGGGTATCTTTTGGGCTGCCACACTGGCACTTGCTTTGATCACTAGAAAAGAAACAAGTGGTTGTATACAATCATATACAATCATCAGAATGACATCATAAATCACAAAAATGTCAATGTCAGGTTACCTGGAATCTTCTACAAAGGTGGTGCACACTCTTTTCTTGATGATTTTAGGGATCCAAGTCTGAAGTGAGAAGATTTTTCATACATTGATTACCATTCCCTCACAATTACAATACAAACTACATGAGTTATAGAATAATAATATCACCAGGCCAGGCTAGGGGCTGATCTGGTTTCTGTGTTTTGGAAATTTTGCTCAACAGTACAACGATGACTGGTTCAGAGAAACTGCTGGATCATAAACAGGTGAGAGATACTAGGTCTACACGCTCGACTGCGATTTCTGGCACACTGATGAAGTTTTGGCATGTGCTTGTGTGTGTGTTTGTGTATGTATCATGAGTTATCATGAGTGCACGTACGATAAGTTCATTAGAAGACTCAAAATATACTTGCCTATCCAACATGCCCTTCTGAACTGGTTCAGATCTTTAAACGCTACAAAGACTCAGGCGAAATTCACTAGCATTATCACTAATGTTGATTTACCTTTTTGATGTTTATATCAGGTTATACGGCTACAATTGTAAAAAAAAAAAAAAAAAACTTTCAGAAAGTGCTGTCATCTTTGTCATGAATGTAGCTCTTTAAACAAGCTAATGCAAGGCTGCTGCTTACAATAATTAAGATTAAAAACTGCAAGTCACAGCTAGGTAAAGGGAAAGGTAGTGAAGCAAATAAAAATCATTAAGTGCGGAATATTCCACGTGTACGGTCCATTAATCGCCTATTAAAACTATTAAAATGTTACGTAAATATACATTATAAGCATCTCAACTAGTTACAGTTGAAACAGTGGATTAGCTAAAAAGTTACTGACGGCTCCATTCAGTTACGGTGCACGACGTTATGCCCCAGTGAGCATACATGGACAGTATGCGGACGTTGGTAGGGGCACAGCTAAACGGAACGCAGCCGTCATTAATATTATCAGATGGTACCCACTGATTCGGCTGCATTCCAGCATTATTCTTAAGGCATTTTCCGGCATAGTAAATTCATTCCTGCATTCAAGTATATTGGTGTTATAAATAAACGAAAATATTTACATATTTACGTTACAATCTCTAATATGTTGTAAAATGGCTTTTTGTCCAACAGTGACGTTAAATAATCGTTTGGTTAAAGTTGTAAAAGTGTCGAAAGTGCTTTTTCCGCATCGAAGCTAACTTCCGCCGGTTCACAAGCAGCTACTCTGTAAACACCGCGTATAAAATGTTAGTCGACACAAAGTTCAGCACTATGCTTACACCCCAAATATAGTGTAAATTGTGCGTATGTCTTTTTACGACCATAATATACGTGCCGTCCGAAATGGACACACTTTTGTTTGCTGTTCGTCATTGTGACTCAACCGGAGCCGCACACAGACGCTGTTCGACCGCAACTTTTTTCTGTCTTTGATGGTTCCACTTAGGAAATCTCTCTCTTTTTCATTCCTCTGCAGTTAAGCGTGTTCCCCAAAACAATATGGAATAGCTTTACGAATCTCCAACCCACCTGATCCTTCTCAGATTTGTGGAGTTTAACTCTGCCGCCTCCTCCTCCTTCCGCTGTCCCACTCATGGTTTTTCTGTCAAAAATGGAAAACTGCACTTGGCGTTTTCTTTCTGACCATGTTCTGTGGGAAGGACAATTGCGGAGAATTCGTTCGAAAAGTGAGGAAAATCCCCTATTTCCTACATGGTCCAGAAAATTAGGAACAGCAAAAGCAGAGCAAACAGGTGAGGGTGTGGTTTACCGAGACCGTGTTCTCATCCAAACTTCTACAACAGGAGGGGCCAGACACAGACACCTCCATTTGAATATAAAGGATCAGACCTTGTCATCACGAAGGCTGATTATAATCCCATCAATTCATGCCTGGGGTGACAGAAAAATCAGATTACGTTTCTGATTTATTCTTTGTGAAATGATTCACCACTAAAATAAATAAACTTGTTCCATGCAGTGTTAAAATGCCAGTTTCCCTGACAGGTTTCACACACTTTAGGCTCTGGTTTTTTTTTTATTCTATTCTGTTTGATGCAGGACTGTTTTTAGTTTTGTGTGTGGGACTGACTTTTCCAGTTGAGAAGAATGATTTGTCCCTTGCTGCAAACTCCTACAAGTCTAGAAAGACAATATATGAGCTCAGATTCAGTTTTAACTGGGCCACAGAGCTCCAGGAGGACATCACACCCGTTAGGCTCTGTTTTTTTTAAAAATTCTATTCTGTTAGATGCAGGATTCAACTGTTTTTAGTTTTGTGTGTGGGACTGACTTTTCCAGTTGAGAAGAATGATTTGTCCCTTGCTGCAAACTCCTACAAGTCCAGAAAGACAATATATGAGCTCAGATTCTGTTTTAACTCGGCCACAGAGCTCCAGGAGGACGTCAGGAATCGAGAAAACATGAAGACAGTTACCACTCAGTTGAGTGAGGAGATCCAGAAGGATTGAAATGAAGAGGGAGGACCCCCGCAGCGCTCAAACACCAGTATGAGACCTTCACTCGGGAGATATGAGGCATGAGATAACCACTAAGACTGTCAATACTCAGCTCAGAGAGGAGATCCAAGCAGCTTCAAAAGATACTGAGGAAAGCTTCATATTACTAAAATCACTCTATATTCCATTTATTTCTGTTTATTTAGTTTAGTTTAATATTTTCAATTTTATATGCTTTTATGTGTCCACTAAAGTTGTTGTAGAAGTTTTATAAATCTCAATACAAACACCTGATAATGTTGAAAGTCTTGTGTGACGGAGCTAAAAACATGCCTAAAGTATGCAGAAATTACTTATATTCAGTTAATATTTTTAAGCTAGAGTCACTTTTAAGGAGAAGATTTTCACACACAAAATATCTGTCACTGGAATATCGTATCCCTTGCAAGTATCAACCCTGGTTCTTTTCTGTAACACTTTAAAGAAGGTAAGAAAAGTTTGCTCTTGCCATTGATGTCACATTTGGACACAGACAACTGAACACACAAGCTGGTGTAATGACCAATTAGACGGCCTAAAAATACCACATAATCGTGTACAATTAATCCACACAGAAAGTGGTCCACGTGTCTCTGTCAGGCCAACCCTCACTGTTTGTCTGTTGAAATGTTTACCGATATCCTGCCGATTTCAATCAGAAAATTGCCTTATAATGTTTGAAATGATTTACAAAAATAAACTGGCTCTCTCTCTCAGATGTGTTTACATGCTCCCGCTACTCATTTCAGCTTCACGTTAATGGTTTTCCTGTTTCATGTTTCCAGCCATATTTGTTATAGTACAGCAATTCTATTCACGTCTGAGCATGTGTGGGACCTGCACCAACTTGATACTTTTATGTGTGATTGTGCGTTTTCTTTAATAAATGGACAAAAATACTGATGTACCACATATATTGTCATTCAAAAATCCTGTACTTCCCTGGGCTAAGCCTCACCTTTCAACACAGTTTCATCAAAATTGGTAAACAGTGTGGTTAGTCCCGCCTAATCTACCAACACGAGAACTCAAGCCTACTCCCAGTTCAGGTTCTAATCTGGGAATATTGTCTCAGAGCTACTGTATTACTCACCTTTACCTGTACGTTCTAAAATTTTCCCTCAAGTTAATAATCTACAGGAGGCCTCATGTAAGTGAAAATGTCTATTAAAGGACCTCATAATCTCCACTGATGGCCATTACAGGCAAGGACATAAGGATCCCCAGCTTCAGTACTGTCCAAATTTTGATGTCTGAAAAATCACATTTATGTCACCTCTTGTATTATTTTATTATAATACTCTCTTCTCCCAGGGCTGGGTTGGGAGATGTTTGTCTTGACTTGACTTAGAGAGACTTTTTCCTCATGTCACATTTAAATATAGAGGCTCTTTGCAGTAATATTGGCTGAAGTAGACAAAGGTGAATGCTGTAAGCATCGATTACTGTGATCTGTCGTATGCAGTAGTAGCATGTGAGACCCGCACAGTTGGGGCCCAGCCTAAGTTTAGGGTAAAGGTTATGGTAACTCATGTTACAGCGGCGACCCTGTCGTCGATGCTCCGAGTGATCCGTGGATCGCCAACGCAGCTTCATTGGCTAGAACTGCACCCACTCATTTAGTTTATTTTAAATATTTATTTGTACAATGCATATAAATATTGAAGTATTTATATTAAAATATGTAGTAGAAGCACAAGAGTACCAGGCAGTCAATACACACAGAGGCACGTGGTGTTACATGGACAGTCCGTAAATGATGTCATTCCTTTCGACCCTATCTGCCGAATCCCTGTGGGTCATTGGCCGTCTTTGATTGATCCTTCCCGCTCGTTTTGCTGATTTGATATAAAGTGCTGGCCAGATTGTGAAGCTGGCACGTGCCGAGCTGGCATCCACGCTGTGGTGCTCGCCGGGGACGCAACTTCGCCTCCATGTGGTCACTGGTGAAGAGAAGAAAGAGGCAAAAATGTCAAACTTAGTCCTTGTCATGTTGGGTCCTCTCCTAGTAGTTGTTTACACTCGGTCAAAATGTCTCTCTGTTTACCTGAGTTTAAGAGCGTCCATGTCTAGATGTTTGTCTTCTGAATGAAAAGGGATGATCCTCAGTGGTCGAGCTTGCTGCCCATCTGTGTTCTCTGATCTTTTCGCCCTCGGCGCCTGGACTTCAACCTCTGGGGTAAGATCCTTTGAGTCTGACCTGTGGGTTCAAAAAATCGAGGTATTGAGTACTTCATACAATAGTTACTGTGTGCGTTTTTCTCAAAAATGTCCTTGAATGTCCAAAATGTCCAAAAATAGCTTTACTAACCAGTTTGTTGGTCTGAGTGGTGAGGCAGCAGTCAAAGTCAGAGTCAGTAGCAGCAGTACAGCTATCTCCATACTCACCAGGCCTACAGAGGAACAAAGTAGATAAATATACACCCCCATTCATTTCATTAAAAAAAAGAAGAGAGGGAGAGGTATTTGACAATAGACCCAGAGATGGATCCAGAATCAAACTTACCACAAAGAATGTGTAAAATCCCACTGCAACTTTTTGAGTAAACCATCAATCCAAAGCTCCGAAGCCTCGTTTCTCGTCGATTGTCAGATGCCCGAGTCTAGCATCCCTCTCCACCTCTGCTCCTTTATACACTGATGGTCGGGTTGTTTGGGGGTGTGTCATCACAGTACCAGATCCACTCCCACGCTTCTGCCATCAATCAGCCACTGTGGCAGATTTATCCTCTATTTACAAGAGCTGCGATATGGACATAAACAACCTTTTAGCATCAGTGGCCAAATGTCTTACGCGACGTTGCACTTAAACTTGAAGTGACCTTGTGTTCTCAGATGTCTACGTTGATTCTTATGGCTGGTTTACTCTTTCACCCCCCCCTCATCCACATCCCCCTCCATCCCTCTCCTCGCTCGCTCCACTTGCTGCTGAGCAATTGTTCTAGAAATCGCTCTTTCATTTCCATCACCTGCAGGAAACTTGCTGAGCTCAAAATAGCACCAATTCTCCCCCAGGCTTTTCTTTATCATGCCATTTTTCCTGTGCCTTTTCCCCTTGAGTCACTTGTGCCGTCACCGTGTTTGTTCCTGGAGTGACCTTCACGCACACCCCCTACATAAGCGTGAGTTTCAAAAACAACTACTTTGTCATATTTTCATAATAATCATGATGGAATGTAAAAAACAGCTGTTGGAATGAGTGCATAGTAATACTGGATTATTTATGATATCTGTTACTCTGCTTACATTTACGTGAAAAATATGTCACCTTAAAAATATCATCATGATGTAACCACCTGGCAACTTTTAGCATCGACATGTAGCCACCATCCTTATGGGAAACAAGGCCATAATTTGTGATCATCTTATTATACACTGAATCAACAGGTAGTCTGTGTCACTTTTGAATGTTTTTTCATCTTCCTGACCTTTTTTCCCCACAGCCCGCTTCCCCTTTTCTCTAATTCACAGCTTCCCCTTTCCAGTCCATTGTGAGCCTTTCCTGCAGTTAACAACTAGGCAGGTTTTCTTGTCAAAGTCATGGATGGAGTCATCATTGTCGTGTCAAATGAATTGTGAGCAATCTGCACTGACATCACAAGTCTTGTGATTTCAGCCATGATTAAGCAAGAGGCAAGTGTTTGTTGTTTTACACTTTCCTGTCAAACTTTACAACTGTAGCAGAGGTGGGAATACGTGACAACAGACCCACCTCTTGCTTTGATTCATGGATGACTAAACCAAACCGACCTGACTAAACCATGGGAACGTTTCCTCCGCATGTGCTGCCTGACAGGTGGAGCACTGGACAATTAGAGGATAAAACAAGTGGATGGGATAGTGGTGAGGATAAAACACTTCAAACACAAATAACTGCATCACAGAAGCATTCAGAATTTTATGAAGTGATTATAATCAGATTTTGTTCAGACTTGGTGGACAGATGGGACATGACCTGGGGTTAATCCCATTACATTCTGGTTCAGATTAGGAACCGGGAGCTGATAACTCCTTAATATTGGGAGATTGGGAGGACGGCTTTTTTCTACGCATTTTCCTTTTTTTTCCCCAAAACAATTCCCACATCTTACTGTAAAAATCAAGTATATTTATACCATTATCAACATCAATAAGTGTGTTGGCTCCATTGGATGGTTCTGTGTTTGAAGCCCTATGGCAACCCTGGTCCTGTTTCTCCCACTCCTATTTATGTATGTATGTATTTGTTTAACAGGGACCGTACTAATACTCATTGTTATACAGAACGGAGCCGGTGCTTCTTCTTCAAGCGTACACGTGACTGGGTACCCCACATAACTACATTCAACAGAATAAAACAACTAAACTATTTCTTGAAGCTCATTTGTCTCAAATGCAGAGAATGCTCGCTTCACTTTCTGCAGTAAAACTAATATTACAAAGTATTTTGGAAACTATCCGGAATGTTTAATGGCCACATTTGTCCCAGTCAGATTCTCACACAGCAGAATTCACTTGACCGCTGAAAGCTTAAGAGGCCATTTTTGTTTAGGCTATGTATTGCGTTCTAAGCGTTATGGCTAAATCGTGATGTCATGTCGTCAATGGATGATTTAATCTTTCAGCACTGGAGGTCAGGGGGTCACGGCTGTTTTCGATCGCTGCGTTTGAACGTCATTAATTTCATACGTTTTATCACAAATCCATCATTCATCACGAAGGAACATAAATGCACTTGCACGACAGCACAGGCCCTCTCTGGTTTTTCTCCCCCTGCTGACGCAGTGTGCATCCTGTTGTTGTAAACCTGCTCTCACCAGCCGGCCACTTCAGCCTCCCGGCCGTGTTTCCTCTACACACACCGGGCAAAAAAGTGAGCATCCTGTCAGGAAAGGCTGTCATTCACTCACATATCATCTTCTCACATCTTTCTGCCTCATTTATCTCACACAACTCTCAGGCTACTCACGGCAGATGGTGACAAGTGTGGAAATTGTCCAACAACGGTCCAACAATGCACTGGGGCCGCTAGTTGTAAGTAGGTTATGCATGCTGTAACCAGGTGATTCATTGGAGCAGCTTGTTTACTGCACAGCCTGAATGTCAACAACTCGGACTGTCTGTTTACATCGTCCCTTCGTATAGATTTACACGGGAGCTGCATTTGTTTAGACTGTATGCCTCTGTAGCTTATGCTTAAGAGTAAAATGTACATCGAGGAGAACACAAATTAGAGTGCACACATCATGCAATAGATGACCTCTCTTGCATGAGTTGGCCTTGCCATCAGAATAGCTCCATCTTGTGGCACTGAACACAAACGACAGGCACAAATATGTGGCTCGCCCTTTCATTTGCGCGGCAGGATAACATTGCGTCATGACAATGTTTTGATATTTTATGAGATTATGTTATTTTAGGAGATTCTGAATATTTGTAGATTATTTCTTTAATTGCTTGTGGTTGTGCAACAGATACAACCGGGCGATTGCAGAGAGAGAGAGAGAGAGAGAGAGAGAGAGAGAGAGAGAGAGAGAGGAGGAAGGAAGGA
>OMNV01016367.1:6024-19155 GCA_900303265.1 Brotula barbata | reverse complement strand
GTTGTTTTAAAATGGGACAATGCAAATTAATAGGCAGTAGTAAAGTGCCAATCTAAATGTTGTGAAGTTAGGCTAAGACTACTTCATGAATTCAAATTATTACATAAAAAACTCACATCAATAAAATGTTGTCATGTGCAAATAAAGATTATCGTTATTGTTATTGTTATTTTTATTGTTATTGTTACTGTTACTATTGTTGTTATTGTTATTGTTGTTCTTGTTGTCATATATAAGAGTAATACACAGAGGAATAAATCAAAGTTTGTCGACTCAACTTTTTGTAACATTAAACCAAATCAAACCCAACAAATCAAACCCCTGACCTTGTCCATAAATATGTATCCTACACATTTTCGGAGGCAGATGGAGCACCGTAAAAAAGTTCTTTTCAAGCCCGAACTGAACTGCAGAACTTAGTTGTGTATTACAACCTTGAAGGATGATAGTGTTGGTTCCCAGCAGAGCTCTAAAGCACCACATGGTATTACATAAACCGCCCCCTGCAGTATAATGACAATATCAACCCCAAATACGGCAAAAAGTTCCCCGCGAGTGATGCCACCATTTCAGGCTGTAATGTATTACAGGACATTACTTTCTGAACCTAATGTCAAATGTTAATAAGAATAATGAACAGAGCCCAGTGTCTTCCCTGAACACCGCAGAATACTGGACACCAGCTATAGGCCAGACAGCACGGGCAAGGACAGAGACGGGGGGAGACATTAAATTCTCCCGGCCTCTCTGATACAATCACCATATTGTCTTTACTACCAAACAAAGGTCTTTTATCTTCTGTTCCTTTGTTGTGCCACGGCTTCACTCATTCACTCTGAAATTTCCTTCACAGACTGGAGGAAAAGTAAACCCTGTCTCTCTGGTTTTGTCTCCCGGTCTGCTCCTCTTGCTCCTTGTCTCTCTTTGTTCTGAAGCTGACACTGGAGGTGAGCCGGACCGCTGATCCATTGATCTCCTACTCAACCATTCCACCAACTTGGACTACAGCCAATGTTGTTGTTGCTGAGAAGTAACTAAAGGAAAACTGAGCGGGAAGACAGGAAAATGAAGATAAAGTGTCGGGGAATTAGGCGCACTAAAACATAAAGTCAGATTGGAAACGGAGGAAAACGGGAGTAGAGGTACCTTTATTGACTTTTGTTCAACCCTCCTCCTCCATCCTTATTCCTCCATTCCTCCAGATGTTTGACTCCATTCCTTTCCACTTCCTGACCTGCCGGGCACAAAAGACGACATCGTCCAGGAGCGGCAGGTAAGGACCGGATAGGAGGGGATTGCGATCATTCGGGGATCTAGGTTTGATGACGTGTCTGTCTGTTTCGCACCAGCTTCTGTTCTCAGTGGCAAAGAATAACATGAGACATCTCAGTGGAAGCATTATGAGATTAGAGGGATCTGGCGGTATTTGCGGCATGTCTCAGTCTTCGTCTCCTCCGCGTCCTCCTCCTCTTCCACCTTAAATCCTGTATTTTGGACTCTTGAATAAGATAAGGGCCACTTTGTCATGTTCCTTTTTTTTTTGTGAGATCCACCTACTGTTTGTCTGTAGGTTTGTCTTACATAATGGTGGTTATGTAAGATAATTAAGAGTCTTAAAAAGAAAAAAAAGCAGGATTACAGATTTGATTTCCTCTGCCAAACGAATGTCCCAAATCAAGAAATGTCCTCTGCTTATGTATAATAAACAATAATAATAGATTCATTTATTTGTCTTACATCACCAAAGCATCTCGTGTCATTAAGGTACATCTGCGGGCGTCCGTGTGGTGATTCGCTTTGAGAGAAATGCCATTTCCTCGTCAAAGAACGCGTCGTCCCTTGCGATTTTTCGGAACGCTTGTATTTGCCGTGTTCTGTCTTTAAACAGCAGTGAGATGGAGCTCAAGGACTCAGCGACCATGTCGGCAGCACACAGCCCACTCTTTGTAGTCGTACAATTGGATGTGAGTGGAACAAATGCGACCTGTTTGTGGGCTTTTGATTCTTTTGTTCCAAACATTGACAGAGGCTTCGGGTTAGCTGCACTTAAGTCACACAGTCGGCAAACATTGTCTAACGTGTGTCCAACATGGACCCGTTCTCTTTTTGGTTCAACTCAGGGTTGTTTGTTTTTGAGATGTTGACAGAATGCATGTGAACGTGCATACAGTCGGCCATTGACCTCGCCTTAAACCACTGTAACCGTTACAGATGTTGGCTACTGGCAGGTGGAGGAGAAAAACCAATTAAGGCCACAGATTTGCTGTCTTCAGCCCGGTCTGTAACACGGAGTGTACGGCCCAGGGTAGATATACTGTGTGTGTGTGTGTGTGTGTGCATCCATGTGTAGATTCAGCACAACATACGTGTTAACATGTACACAGCCCAGAGCCGTTTTCTCTCTTTCACCCCCATAAATCACAGCGTAAACCCACAATTACTGCGGTCAGGCCGAGCATCATCGGGTTGCCATTCTTCTGGCACCAACATGGAGTCGTTTAAACCGCACGCTGTGTCATCCTTTGAGGAATTCTGCAGGGATCTCCTGTGTTCTTTCATCATCTGCTAATATTCTCTCTGTCTCTTCTCCTATTCTTTTTCTCATTTTCTCCCTCCGATTCATCGCCCTCTCTTTTCTGTCCCCATCCGTCTCCACTCTCCTCTCCTTGTCTCGGAACGCTCTTTGTCCACACCAATAGTTTCCGTGCATATCTGTAACAAGCTCTGCAGCTCCAACGGTCATAAAGCCGCCGTCGACTCAGCCGCACATTACCATTCAATTATATCCCGTTACAAAGACGTGCCCTTGGAAAGCGTCTCATTGAGAGAAAACAGAACCGTTTGAAGGGCACAACGTCTGTGGGATTCAGTCTTGAAAGTCTTCTACCTCCATTTCTTATTCATGAGAACCAAAGCAGTGACACTGGTCCCTTTCCCAGCGGGGATCTCCCTCAAATCTGCAAAAACAACACTCTGAAAATCAGTCAGAGTTTCTGGGTTTCACCTTCATAAGTGTATTGGTTTGAACAGGTACAAAATATCGTTTCCCCTTGAGGCCAGGGCTTTTTCAATCTCAACACCTCAATCAATACGAAACAGAACACACGGCATAACACTGTGTATGACCCCAGTACCGCAGCAGTGTGAAACATTCATCGGCTCTACGGCTGAGACACCTTGTGCCACGACTGGGAGAGGAATAATTTCAACAATTTCTGTCAAGTCAAGTTTATTTATGAGCACATTTAAAAAAAGGGAATAAATTGCACCAAAGTGCCGTACAAGGACAAAGAGAGAAGGATGAGACGAGCAATACAACATAAAAGCAGCGAGAAAGCAGGAAAATAACACAGTCATTGCGTTTACACGCTCATCGTACCTTCACTTGAACAGTGCACATTACTCAGTGGGAGGAGCCTCATGGCAATATTTGTTTACTGGTAAACATAAACACATCAATACTTGAAATTGCCACTTGATGCACTGCTGTATGTTTTATTATTATTATTATTATTATTATTATTATTATTTCACACATTGCTCACTATATTCTGCAGCACTGTTGATATTCATTGGAGGATAATGTATATAACCTATATAACTGACATATTACTACTCTTTGGAACTGACACTTAATAACATAGATATTTCTATCTTTTTATCTATTTTAATCTTATTGGCATCATTTTTGTACATACTCTACGTTTAATGCCTTTATTTTAATGTTTTTATGTTTCATTTTTTATGCAGTAATATAACATAGCTAGCTGAATTTATTATTATTCACTCATTATTAAAGAAATATACACGACATAGTTTGCTCAAATTACAAATACAGAGAAATTCTACACTAGATCCATAATATCCATAATCATAGGGCCCCGGGAGCGCTAGAACAGTTTTATTCTTTTCATTAACATTAGAATGTGGTTTTTACTTAGATTACCAGGGTTGTTGGTGATCCACACATACTTTGGATATGTGCACATACTTCCAAAATACCCATACAAAATCCTGGATCTGCCCCAAAATAAAGACGCTGACATAACCCTTGCTTCATCATACCACTGAGTTTCACTGAAACATTCCTCTGACTTTCGGGGACATCCCAGAGAAACACACGACAAACTGAGAATATGACCTCCTTAGCGGCGTGTGTTCCGAGCCTCTTATTTTTAGATGCATGGCTGTTTTGTATACGGTACACGGCACAGGCAGCAGTTCAACAGTTCTGTTAAAATATAAAGCGAGCCATGATGGAGTGTGTGCACTGAATCGACACATATCCCACATCAGCTCCCAGGGGAGGCACAGGACGTCGGAGCATCCATCAACAGAAGGGTGCACGTAGACTGTGAGGTGGGTAAATGGATCCTGATAAGACTACAGGCAAACATAAACACATGCTGGGCGTGCATCCAAACACACTAAGCAGCCACAACAAGTGGCGGTCAAAGATATTCCTGCAGCTTCAAACCCAAATGAGACGCTCGGAGCTCCTGTCCATTCACGGTGTGCATCAGCAATAACAGATTCCACTGACCGTGTCGGTTCTCAGCTCATTTAAATGGAGAAAACACTTGAAATTCCCGACACATAGCAGCTTCAGGCTGTGTGTTTTCCTCTTCATGCAGCTCTCATTGTTTCAGATTGTGTCATCTCGCACTCTGACCTCAACCAGCGTGTAAACAACAACAACAGCAAAAGAGAGAGAGACGGAGTTAGAGAGAGAGGGTACGTGGATGGATCGACACAGTAACAGTGAAACAAAAGGGTATATATTGGTTTGCATTAGGGATGCATGAGACACTGCTTCTACTGTACTACCAAAGGTCTTTTTAATCACTCACACCATCGGTGTGGGGGGGGAAAAAATATCAATGCATTAGAGCGTGGAGAGAAAAATCTTATGGGAGTAAGGCGGCTTGAGATGAGAGCGAGGGAGAGAGAGAGAGGGAGAGAGAGAGAGATGTGATTCCATTATTCATCTGCTCATCCCACTGCAGTAGATCCAGCAGGGGGAGGTGTTGCAATATTTCCTCCGCTGATGGTTTTACAAATGACAAGCAGCTACACAGTCACATTTGGATATTAATGATTAACTCAATCAGACACATATGGGTACAACACAAGTACACACACTCACACGAATCTTAGGAGATAGTAAATATAAAATAACCTGGTCCCTCAGAGCTTCCTGTTCGGACTGAAGAGTGTTTTCCGTTGTCCCTCTGTCTTTGTTCAATGCAAAAAGGACAAGACATCTCAACTTAAGGGAGAAGGACGAATAGTCATGTCAGTAACGTAGTCACATAACATAATCAATCTAAAAATCACACAAAATGAAGAAGGATGTCATGTTCATAAGCATGCATCCAATTACCAATATCAATTTATTAAATAAAACATTATTTTTGATGAAGAATCAACACAAAACCTTATTTTGTCCTCCATTATTAACACATTTCTAGCTACTATTCATTTTGAGACTGGTATATGTGGGCCACATTTGTTTTCAACTTAATTTCATTTTTTCATCCATTTTAAATTAAATCATTACTCTGTGTGTTTGTGTGTGTGTTCCAAACCTGACCACATAAGCCTCAAGCACTTTGCTGCCTCTTAATTTTGTCTGAACTTTGTGCTTTGTTTTGAGCTCTAATTTCCCCTTTATACAAAATGTAATTAGGTCAATGAAGCAAACTGTGTTCCCTGAGTACCAAATGTCTAACTAGATGAGCGTGTGTCAATATCTGAGACTTTTTGTGTTCTTTTCAATTATTAATTCGAACTGACAAATTACATTGATATTGAGTTTATGATGTGTAAAGGTTAAGGAAAATTGTACTTCTCATTATTATGATTAATTAACCAGAACTTTGAAAAGAGTGAGTGCACAACTATTTGAATAATCAAAAGCATAATAAAAATAATAATATAATAACAGAAAATAATAAAAATAGAATAAAAGCATTATTATTATTATTATTATTATTATATAAAAAATCTGTTCAGAACACTAACAGACAATGGACAATCTTTAAATCTAAGATCAATTGAAATTGAAAATACATAGAATAAAATAATGTTAAAAGAAAGAATACAGCCAGGATAAGAACAGAGTACATAGAGTGCATAAAATCAAGTAAAAACATCATTAAAACAGGCACAGTGGTGCAGAGTGCAAGCAAGTACTAGAAATAGGCTTAAGTGAAGACATCTGTTCGAAGCATTAGCATCAGCTACAGCAAAACTGACAAAACAAATGAATGATTCATATTTTTCGTCATCAGCAAAACTTCTTCTTAATTCATAATAGCATATGAATGAGTGTTCAGTGTTGCAAAAAATATGTCAACCAGGCTATTAAAGTAGGCCGCATGTGGTTCCTTTGAGGTTCCGGTGGTTCCTCACGCCTACAGTGGCGACACACCGGAGTAAACATACATGAAAAACATCCATTTCGTTCTGTTCTATTGTATTTAGCAGGTATGTACTGGACGTCTTTAAAAATTCCGTGCTCTCGCTGGAAGGTCTCCACGGTGTGGCTACGGGTCCACGGTAGGTTACCGTGTGATTGACAGCATCAGATATACCTGTGGCAGGGCGCGGTGAGAGCGCCGTTATCTCTCCGCCTCTCCTGTGAAACTTCCACGCTGCATCCCTTGAATGCTTCCCAGAGAAGGCATTAAGAATTTACTAAGCTGAAGCCATTACACTTCACAGGAGGCGGCGGTCTTTTTGCTCCAAATCGAATCATAGGTCCTGGTAATTGTTCACACATTAGGAGGTACACATCCTTCCTGCCTTCCCCCGGATGCTCATTCACCCTCTCATATCTATCACTCACTGGGTGAAGAGCAAATAAGATAAGATTGAGAGGCTGAAACATACAGATTCGTAGGGTTTAAGGTTTCTGATTCATCAGCAGTGACAGTGATACGAACAGCGAATGATCAGTATTGAGTATCTCCATGAAAGACTGTGAAAGTCTGGTATCTTACACAAGTCAACATAATGTTAGTTTAAGAGACCATTGAAGATAAATCAACAGACAGAAGGTTTGTTCACCTTGGAGCGACGATGACTTGATGACTTGAGTCAACTCACTTAATTTCACCATAACCAAACAAACCCAACGCTTTATGGGTGAATGCGGAGAACAACAAACACCAAAAGAACAGAGCAACATGAACATCCCAGATCAATCACGCTTCTTTAAGACCCATGCTCACTGTCTTTTCAGTCAAAGTGATGCAGGATGCTCAAGTTTCCATACGTAACAGCCAAAGATGATCTGGACCTTTTGAACAAACCTAAAAGGTGTCACGTGACGAGTGGCCGCTAACGTAGAGAAAAATTACACAGCGAACAACAAAATGTCCTACCTACACATTTTTTGACCACAACAGAACAATTTATGACACAATTTATCAGCAATAAAAAGATCGACGCCTTTTAATTTTCAGGCACAAGTACAACATATTATGAAACATCATTGATCAGTATGGATTTATCTTATGGTGCTAAGAATTTTAAGAAAGTTGCACCCCTTTCTAACAA
The DNA here is from genome assembly GCA_900303265.1 of Brotula barbata. Classification (NCBI taxonomy): domain Eukaryota; kingdom Metazoa; phylum Chordata; class Actinopteri; order Ophidiiformes; family Ophidiidae; genus Brotula; species Brotula barbata. Next base: position 11,592 of record OMNV01016367.1, on the reverse strand, counting down.
ACAGCGAGCGAGCAAATTCACGGTGAGATTGCGCGAAGTGTCCAGATATCTGCCATCCGATGTCATTCAAGTGGAGCAGAGACTTAGACCTATTTTGATATGTCACATTTGATGTCCAACCTATGTGGATGCGTTGGTTTTTGGTGTGAGTTGTTAAAAGAAAGCAATCAGCACAGTGCAGTGTTCTATTTTTGAAAACTCAAAGTGAATGAGAAATCAGCACAAAGAAAGTTTGAGCCTCGAGATGATTTGATTGGATCACAGTTATGTAGGGAACACTGAGAATTCTGTCATTTTCTGTCGGCACGATTCATTTCAATTACTTTGAAACACTCAGCACAACAAAACCAAACTTTTAAAGCTCCACTGATTCCACAAATTGGATAATGGAAACTTAATCACACACTTGTGGTATTACACGCTGCAGCAGAGATATAGGCGGTAATTCTACGAGCACGTTTTAAGGAGAAACATTCTTTATGGATGCGTCTTTTATTTCCTATAAAATAATAATAATTAATAACAGTAACTATCAGGGAATGGTCTTAATAATTGATTATAATTGAGCGTTTGGGACCCATGAAACAATTCAGACCCTCGTAGTGTGTGACACACACAAGTACACGCATCAGAAGTTATGAGAAATTGCATGGAGACCGCATTAGTCCTCATTCGTTCTGCTGCGAGTAAGAAAAATGACTGTGTCACAGCAAATGAATTACTCCAACTTTCAATGTGTGAAGCCCAAATTGACCTTTACATGGTGCCCATCAGAAGGGAGCACGGCATAATAGAAAATCTTTAAGATACAAATGGACACTGAATCTTGTTAGTGTTCATTGTGGGAGTGGACTGCACTACAGAGCCTGTCGGATTTCAATTCAGACCGACGTATGGCACCGTAGGATGTCTCTACTTCATCCCAAAATTACACAGACTTCAAATATCAGCTCAATAATTTAGGCCAGCAAAAAGCCTGTATAAAGGATTACATGAATACATAAAGGATTTCCAGTTACACAGTCTCATTCTGTCCAGTCATCATCTCAGATCAATAAATATCATTAATATTTACAATTACAATACGCGTCTGATATCTCTATTGTTGAAATGACCTTTTTGGCTTTCTCTGCATTATGGTGACAGTTACAGTAGAGAGACACACAGGAAGGTTATGTGGTACACGCTTTAAAACGGTGAGCCACGCAGGGTTCCCCCGTCGGATGACATTTCTGATATTTACACAGACGTAACTGAAACTTTTATGTGCAACGGATAAAACCGGAGCCATCAGCTTTAGCTTTAGGTCTGTCAATAGACTGACAATCCTAACGTATGCGTCCCTGGGATAAATCAAAAGCTGTTAAAGTGGAAAACATAAAAATAAAATAATATCTCGGTGACCTTTAGCTGTTCCGTCAGGATCTGCAAATTTTCTCGAAGGCGGCCGTGAATCTCTGAGAATCTTCGAGTGACATTACCTGGAGCTCTTCCATCCACGGTGGATGGGCCAGCTTTGTAAATACCATGTCAGCGTTGGAGGATATTTTCTGGGGACGTGGCCACATCTTTTGGTTCAGAGCGCTTAGCACGTTTATTAAATGAAAGCCATTTGTGTGTGAAAGAACCAGCAGAAAAGTGGTAGACACTTAACTGTTAGATCTTTTACGCACTGTAAAGTCATTCTTTCATGTCAGACAAAGTGCAAAAAATTGGTGCTTGTCCATTTATTCTCTGTTGTCTGGATTCTTTGAACGTTGGGGTTTATTCTTGTTTACCTGCTTTATGTTTTAAATTACTGCACATAATAACAACCGCTAGACCACCATGTAATACCGCTCTGTGGGTGCTTTTATTTAAAAGTATTTCCTAGTGCAGGATAAATCATATTATATATTGTTATATACAGTAATACAGTATCCAAAGTGTCATGATGTATTGATCACCATCTGTCATTAAGTTAGAAGGAAGTACAGTGTGTAGTTTTTAAGAAAGGAAGACATATTAAGGGAACGTTAAGGGCTTTTAGCAGCATAAGTATAAGTATGAATAAGATTAGGGATGAGATATCAGTATATTGTTTCAAACCCATTTGTAATATTAAAGTGCTACTTTCCTTTGTTAGTTTTATGATGTTTAATGAACCCTGAACAAGGTTTTGCAAATGAGGAAAGAAACTTTAGGATTTGAATTTATTCCCACATTTTGGGAGCAGGTCTCATCCCAGATGCTCAAAGGTAATTTTCTGCACCTAAGCACACTCTCAGAGCCGAGTTCCAAACACTTATTATTCACCAAATGCATAACTTTCGGCCCAGGCCGCACTCCTCCCAAATTAGGCACAGTGAATGTTTCAGATCCCGAGGTTGACCATGGGTTGGGCCAAAAACCTACACCATTGATATACATCGCTCCTGTACACATAAAGCACTGTGTTTAAATCTGGATTCTATGTCCATATATGTATATATACTGTATATATATATATTCTATATCCTGGATAACACAATATGCTGTGTTGATGGTGTGGTGCTGGTTGAGGCCTTGAGAATACAGTAAGGGCAGAAAGTTTAATAGCCTTCATATTATACAAAACACATTTTACAGCTAAAGATACACAAATACAGTGGTTTACTGAATATTTGGTAGCATATACTACCTATCTGAGACAAGCACCACCTCTGAGAAAACCAAATCTAGTCTAATCTTCATAAAAAAACAAGCAACAGACTCTTGTTTACAAGTTGATAATAGATTATGATGAGAGGATGAATCGGGTACAAAAAACAAAAAAAAAAATTCTGATATCATTTGTTTACAAAACCAATTATATTTGTGAATAATGTGTTGCAAAAACAGAACATCCATGGATTTCAATTGGGAGATGATTCAAGTGTCACTGGTGCACCACTGTTTAACAATCATGGCATCAGAGAGATGCATTAACAGCAGAATGAGAATGATCATATGATGCAAAACAAAGAGAGACAAGAACAAGCCATCCTTTACATCATTTTGTGACAAAAATCTGTATTTCCAAGCGGACATTGTCCATGCGGAAGTCCACCTCCAACGCACTTTTTATGTGACGTCAGTTTACGACAATCAGACCATCAAAACCTTTCAGTTAGGTTGTCTTTTTCAAGATGACACTGTCTGTGTGTGGATTTTGAACACAAACAGCAATCAATTGAGGCCGAGCACAAACTTAGCTGGAAGCTGTTGTGGAATGCTTTTACGTTTTGTTGTGTTTTTAACGATTATTATCTAAATGCTCTGACTATAAGAAATAATAGGCTCACCGTCTCCCTTCAATTCACTCCATGAGTCCAGACAACAACGATATATCATCCCTGGCTGTTAGTGTTCTTTGCCAGAGCCTTAAAAGGAGATTCTCTTCAGCACAACAAGACCGAGCAAATGAACTGTTGTCATGACTAACCAATGTGGCTGCTGCGTGCAGTCAGACAGAGTGCCACGGCCTTGGGTTGAACACGTTATATAAGAATCCCGGTGGAAATACAGAGAGCACCACTGGGCTTTGAAAAAAGCTCTCTCCTACGCAATAAATTTCAATCAAAGGCATTAGAATTCACTGAGGTGTGTGAAGATCGACTGCGCTGATTAGCTGAAGCGTTCCTATAAACGACAGTGCTGCACTAAATTAGAGTTTATCCCTCCTCTAGTCATTTTTAATAACATAGTAAATTGGATGTGACGTACTGCGAGAACACTCAGATATTTATGTATAACCTTCTCCCCGAAACTATTACTTTTTCATCATATAATCATGAACAAGATGAAATGGTAAACCTTACTTCATAACCAGTATTTCTACAACTTCACTGCAGTAAAGTCAGCATATCCCTTGACAGTACCAAAGTGCTTCAGAATACCAACAGTGCACAACGCCACCACCTGCAGCGGTGCAGCTCGGAGCCTTTGGCCACTTGGAAGAAGCCTATTACTATTATCAAAATGAGGTATAAATAATATTACTGCCTGGAGAATGGATTCCCCCCACTGCTGTCTTAATGACTTAAGTGACGTGCTCTGCATCTGAAGTGAGAGTCAAGGTACAGGGGGACAGCCAGAATAAAAAGAACAAAGGCCTTCACTCTAATTGTGCTGCTTTGAATGTCATTAAAAGACAAGAGTTTACAGCCAGTGGTTAATGTGATGCTAGATCTGCCCCGAGGGATGGAGCTGTCCATTTAGTGATCTCATGTGTCTATACAAAAAGAGGATTCACCACATAAAACAGACTGGCCAATTCAAAAGGTACAACCTGTATCATCTAATTCAATCTGGTACAATTACCCTTAGGACAAACCCCACATTTGTCACGTTGAGAATGTTCTGTTTATGTAGTCATTGCGTAACTGTTGTGGCCATAGTCGGACTGAATTGTAATGGAACTTTCTAATATTTTATCTCAATTATATACGTTATCGATTTTTCAATTGTATTGTACAGGTGTTTATTATAAAGAGGTCACCGGGGATATACTTGATTCTATCTGGATGTGCTATACGATCTCTGCAAAGACAAAAGAAGGTGTGACAAGAGAACGATCGTTTTATTTTAGTGGGGGTAGACAAGCAAAATACATCACTACATCATTCAAATTGCTTTTAATCTCCTTTAATTTGATTATAGCTATGTTAGGTGGATTGTTATTTGTTGTATTAACTGCGTTCGTGTATCTTCCTGACTTTAGACGATAAAAGAAAGAAATTGAGAAGATTTGGACGATAAACAAGTCACGTTCAAGACTGCATTTTCTTTAAACTGTCATCATAAAATCAACAGTGATTTTATTTGCTCGTTTCATTTCATTGAGAGTTGGACTGCCTTGTGTCTCACAGGAATTTGGTTGAGGAGATTTGATAACATTGTTACTATTGTTAAAACTTATCAGTGAAGGAAATAAGTACGTGTTAGTTTCACATCAAGTATGATAACAACAGAGTTTAGTAATCCTTCTTTTGTTTACTTATCCTGCTTCAAACCTTGAAAGTAATGAGATCACCTGAAAACACAAGTGACTGCTACCCAAAAAGTCTTTAGTGTTCTGCAAAGTGGCATTCTGGTGGAGTGCATGCAAGACGGTGTCAATCTTCTTCCAATTTCCCATAATACTTTCAGAGAATTGAAAGGAAACAGCAGAAACTTGTTGGTTTCCAGAGTAAGAAACATCAGAAACAAGCATACTTAAATAGTTGCTGGTCTCTTGATCGTCAACAGCATAGGCACTTCGCGAGAGAAATGTTGATGGGAAGACTTACTTTAGACAGAGAAATGCAGCGAGTACGTCCCAAAACTGAGGCATACTTTGATATACAACCGTATACATTGATGCACAGACACACGGGCGCATTGGAGGGGCTTCTGCTTCTGCTCTTTCACAGTGAACTTGGATTTACCCACCAAGGGGATTGGGGAGAAAGTAAATAAATTCAAAGGGCTCAACACAAAAATATTCTGAAAACACCAGTATTCTTTGTTCTGCTTTGCATTATTTTGTCTGCAAACTGCAGTAGTCCTCCATTTTGGCATTATTTCCCC
>OMNV01016366.1:0-11385 GCA_900303265.1 Brotula barbata | reverse complement strand
TCCATCTGTCTGATGGTTAATCTGTGTGCACCGGGTCATTACGGCATTGATGAGCCCTTAAAAGGGTTAAGGAGTGACCCTGGGATTGGATGGAATTAAAGGGCTATTACACCAATAAATCACAGTAATGAAAACATGGGGTCAGCCAGTTCTGGGGGGCTGGGGGGGGTTGGATTCTGTATGGAGCAATAATGAGTAAGCCCTTATCTGAATGTTTTCAGGGGCCACACGTTATCTTCTCCTGCAGCATTCTCCCCTCCAACAGATTTAGATTATTCGGGGTTTGTCCACAATCCGTCCATTGGTCGTTTCACAGTCAGCGGCCCCAGGTGAGATAGACAGAGAGATGCGTTATTGATCCTTTACAGGAAATTGCTTCGTTACGTCAGCTGCGTTCATAGTCCAGACGCCACACATAACACGTAACATCTGTGAACCCATCCGCAAGAAGAATACTTAAAATGAAGTAGTACAAAACTAAAAAAAAACGTTTAGAATGACAAACAAAGGAATATGTACAGTATGAGGAATGAAGTTTTAGAAATAAAATTATAGTAATACTAGTACTGCAATAAAATAATTAACTCACTGATCTAAACTCTGATCTGAAAATATGTGTAAAGAATTAATTTAATCACTCATTAGGAAAGGCCAACACTAATACATACGTATATACTATATACTGTATATACTGTATATACTGTATATATGTGTGGGTGTGTGTGTAAATGGACTGCATCTCTATAGCATTTTTTCCAAAGCGCCTTACAATGTTTACCTCACGTTCATCTTTTCATACACACATTCACACACCCCCAGCTGAGGTGGAGGAGGGTGGGATTGAACCGGTAACCCTTCAATCATAGGCAATGACCCTAAGCCACTGGTGTGTGTATTATTAACTGAATCATTGAATCAACAAAGGGTTCTTTCGATGATTTCGCACTTCTTCATCCATAAATTGTGATCTAGGTGCTCTGTATAAGCCTTCCTAAATTGAAGAAACGTGGGGGCGGGGCTGGTCTAAATAGGCTGTTAAATAGTACGTCGTTTATTAGCACTGACTGAGCGATCAGGTTCAACATCAAAACCTTTGCCTCTGACTGTGAATCTGGGTTGGCCCCTTCAGGTCCTGGTGGCGTGGGTTTCCTCATCGCTCCCCGCTGTTGTCCTTGACCAAGGCACTGGGCTGTAGGTCCTCAGGTTCTCGTTTTGTTAAACTGAAATCAAACGAATCATCATCCATATTTTTCTCTAATGGGACTAATTTTCTCTTTTTTCTACGATGTTCGCTGGTGAGTGCTGATTTAGAGACACGCTTGCTTCTGTGTGGTCATGAATGGAGGGACCGTTGTCGGTTGCAGACAACATAAACTATTGATCAAACCATATCTGTTTTCAGAGGAGGGCCATTATCAGGGTAAAGAGATAAGCTAGCCTCGGGAGAGAAAGATCCATTTCCATGAAGTAAAGATCTAACGGGACCTCAGGTCAATGCGTAAGGTTTTAATCACATTAGCCGAGATTTCCAACAAATCAACTGCTGTAATGATTTCATTTGTGGTAAAAATATAGAAACTATTGTTTACTTTACTTACTTACTCATCACGAAGTGTGATAATACTTATTAGGGCCATTGTTGGAAAAAAAACGAAGATAAAAATTGGTTTTAAGAATAAACTCATTATAATACAAAAAAAGTTGAAATGTTAGGAGAATAAAGAGAATTAAAGGAGAATGAGCCATTGTCTGAGTTGTTCTGCGTGGGAGACGGCTCTTCTGTAGCTCAATGCACACGTTTTATTCTCCAGTCAACGAGAAACTTGACGGTACATTTGAATGGTTTCACCAGTGATTCCACGTTTGGACCACATTTGGACCACATTTCTAAAGCACTTTTTTCCAAAGTGCTTCACAACATTTGCCTCAAATTCACCCATTCATACACATATTCACACACCGACAGCCGAGGTAACCGTGCAAGGTCCAGTTGCTCGTCGGGAGCAATTTTGGGGTTAGGGTCTTGCTCAAGGACATTCGTCATGGAGAAGCAGGGGATTGAACCGACAACCCTTAGATGATCACCATTACCCCCTAACCCATGCCACCCCACAACATGTCGTTTTGGATGTAGGCCTGTGTGTAGTAATTGTTGGGTAATGTTGGTTGTCAGAAGCTCTTCTCACTTTGATGTATGCTTTTTGAGCGATCAATCCAATGGGACTTCCAGGCGCACTTGAGGGCATGAAGTTGGTCGATGACACAACCATGATAACGGCACATCTGCTTACCAACAGGAAGTGACAGCTGACAGCCTGGTGCCGTCAAAACAACTTGGAGCTTGGCACTCTCAAAATGATGGAAGGGATTGTAGACTTCAGGAGCACATGTAGAACTTTCTTGGAAGGCCAACATCAATCCCCAAAAACGGTTCAACAGAGGATGTAGTTCCTGTGGCAGCTGTCACAGACCATGATGGTTCACTTCAACACGGCTGTCATGGAGTCCATCCTCACATCATCAATGACAGTGTGCTTCGCCCCAGCCTCCAAGCACGACCTCTGCAGACTGCTGACGATCATCAACCACTCCATCAAAACCACCAAATCAAGACACCTTAAACATTTCTCACCCTGGGCGGTGGCCCTGCTCAGCAACTCTGGTTAAGAGTAACACAGCTGTCAATATCCCCAGTCAGCCACTGTATGTATGTCCGTCTACATATATCCATATTTTATATTGTTTATGGCATGTTATATTGCTACTATCCTGGCCAATGTGCAATATTCTCTAAGTGTCATATGTGCATATACTGTAGTTTGATATCCACACAGACCTGCATGTACTGGTTTTTATATACGTAAAGTTTTTAATAAATGTATAGGTCTTAATATATGCATAGGTTTTTATACATGTATATGTGTTTAGGTTTGTGGTATCATCCTCTCTATAGTTGTATTGTCATCTATATAGTTGTATTGTCATCTCTATAGTTGTATTGTCATCTCTATAGTTGTATTGTTATCTCTATAGATAACAGTCTTGTAGACAAAGTATACACACAATTTACACACAGTTTACACACAGTCTACACACTATACACACAGTCTTATTCACAAAGTATGCACACAATTTGCACAGTCTACACAGTATACACATGGTCTACACACAGTCCACACATAATATACACACATCATGCACAGAATCTACACTGTCTACACATTATACATATAGTGTACATACAGTATAAACAAAGTATGCACACAGTCTACACACTATACACATGGTCTACGCACAGTCCACACATACTATACAGACAGTATACACACAGTCCACACATAGTATACACACAGTATGCACACAATCTACACAGTCTACACATTATACATACGGTCTACATACAGTGTACATACAGTATAAACAAAGTATGCACACAGTCTACACACAGTATGCACACAGTCAATAAAAAGTATACACACAATATACGCACAGTCTTATACACAAAGTATGCACACAGTCTACACACAGTATACACACATTATACACAGTCTACACACAGTCTTATAAAAAAGTATGCACACAGTCTACACACAGTATACACACAGTCTACACACAGTATACACAGTCTACACAGTCTACACACAGTATACACAGTCTACACACAGTATTCACAGTCTACACACAGTTTTATATACCAGGTATTAAAATGTCATCCCGCTGGCAGGCAACAACTTTCGCCCGGGAGGGCGAGGGTCAGACAAGCCTCACCACCATAAGACCAGACACTGGGCAGCTAGGCGGTGCACGAGACTGGAAGATGCTGGCAGACTTGGGCCAGAAGCTCTGCTTCCCGGCTGAGATCGCAACCACCAACCTGCGACCAGACCTTGTGATGTGGTCAGCCTTGCTCAAGCTTGTCTATATCATCGAGCTCACTGTGCCCTGAGAGAGTGCAGTGGAGGAGGCCTACGAGCGGAAGAAGCTGAGGTACGCTGAGCTTGCAGCCGATGCGCAACAACAAGGCTGGAAAGCGAAGGTACACCTGGTGGAGATAGGCTGCAGAGGGTTCGTAGCCACCTCAACATCCCGGCTCCTCAGAGAGATGGGTGTGTGGCAGGCAGTCAAAGACCTCTCCGAGGCTGCTGAAAAGGGGAGTCAGTGGCTGTGGATGAAGAGGAAAGACTCCACCTGGGCCATCAAATGAGTTGATGGCATCAAGGGGGTGAACCTGGGACGCTGGGATTCACTGCTGAACCCTCTGGAGGTGTCGAGGGCCTATCAGCGAAGCACCCAAGAAGGAGGGTGCCCACTTGATAACCCAAAGGAGGCCATCATTCAGTTGATCACCCCACAGAGTCTCATCGGCGCCTCAGGTAAGTATGCAACGAGGGATATCAACATCAAATCCTACACAATGGAACAAAGTATGCCCACAGTCTACACACTATACGCACAGTCTACACAGTCTTGTACACACAGTATACACACTGTCTACACACAGTATTCACATAGTCCACACACTGTCTACAAAGTCTACACACAATCTACACAGTATACACACAGTCTATTCACAGTATACACATATTATCCGTTTGTGAAATGAACTTCCAGAGATTTGCAGCAACGTTCATATGTGTAGCACCTTTAATCCAGCCTAACTTCACTAAATCAGGTTTGTTCCTCTCATCTCCGGGCTATGCTGTTCTGAGCCTTTTTCATTTTGTAATTAGTGTTATTTCATTTCATTAGTGCCCTGTCTCTTATTGATCAGTGCTCTCTCTCTCTCTCTCTCTCTCTCACCTGTGTCTCCTTTGTTTGGGGGTGACAAATTACTGCAAATGAAAATTATGAATGTTTTACAACACTTTCCTCAAAATAATGACACCACCCTCCCTTTCTGCCTTCGTAGCATCAATTCCAGCTCTGCGTCTTGATTATAAAATATAAGAGTTTATTGACGAGGTCATGATCAGGGGTAGGTAACTGGTTTTCCTCGGGGTCACATAAGAAACGTAAATTGTTGTCGAGGGTCAAACAAATTCTGTCTCTAGTTCTCCCATTAGATTATAATTAGACTCCCAGTGTGTTGCATATAATTCAATATTTATTATCGTGAAAATCTCGTTAACTTATTATAGAGTTGAGTTGGAAGAGAAGCACAAACTTCCATCCTCAGCTGAAGGGTTCATATTTGGGAAATTAGTAACATAATGACCCAAACATATTTTACCCTCATAACGTACGCCTGGCGCGGTGGTCATTTTCACACCCAGCGCCCATGTTGTGTAAATAGCAAACACACTCGCAGCAATTTGTGCACCCATGGGTGTGTTGATCTTAAAATGAGCGGTACAAATTGTTGGCGCATTGCTATGGAAGGGCAGCAAATCTATTACTGTACCCATATGTGGGTTCACAAAGCGTGTGCGCTCCGCTTGTTAGGCACAGGGACGCAGATTATTGCATTTAATTCATACAGTGTAATCTGCCGGTGTGGAAGAAATAGTTAAGTAAATAAAAATGGGACCGAGTCACAATGAGTCCGGTGTTAAAGGCAAGTCAGGTTTTATTACCTGACAGAAAACACTCCAACACGTCCATTCCGGGACTTCGGATGAATATTTCCTGTATATCCTACAAGCGGTGTGGATGGCAGACAGTAATCAGTACAGTTCTCCTTTACCTCCAAATAATATTAATATTATTAGGATATGACTTTGCATTGCACTAATTCAAAATAAAAACATGTTTGTGGATTGTGAAATATAAACTTGAGCCTTCACTGCGTCACAAAGTGTTTATTATGACCCACTGACCCCTCTGAGGACACAGCCTTACCTAACCTGCATTACATTTTCAATAATGTAACTACTTACGAATAATTAATGGTAAAATATGAAATATACACAGGGACCAACAGGATTGTGTAGCTTTTGAGAAAGCTCAGTACTTCTAATTCTATTTCAATCACACGCTTAATGGATCATGTGCAAGTTAAATGGATCGCATCTTGATAAATTAAATTATTGCCAAATATTAGAGAATTGTTTGTTGTTTTGTGTGTAAATGAAAAGGCCAACATTTAAAATCAAAGATGGAAGACACACACACACACACACACACAACAGACTGGATCACCACTAAAATGTGACGGATTCTTCTCTCAATCATTCGAAAAAATAGGCTGGCAGCAACAAACCAACACAGATGAAAACAACAACAGCTGATGTTATTACAACTCAACAAACACATCTTCGCACTACGATGGTTAACAGAATGATGATCATCTCTCCGTTCACCCAGTGTGGTGCGCTGTACAAAAGGATGAGCTTATTGTTTTCCTACACTGAACTGAACCTTATCAGCTGCATTACTGATGTTGGTGTTGATTGGCTAAAAATGAATTAACAACAACCTGATGATGATGTTGATGATGATGATGATGATGCAGTAATTGTACTATCTGACTGCTGCATCATGAGCTGCTCGGTAATACAGCACCAACACAGTTCAAGGTAAAAGTGCCTTCTTTACATCAACATTGTAACACTGATGTGATGTGGGCGTGGCTAAGCATAGTCTGAGGGTGTGTATAGTTGTGATTGACGGTGGGGTTAGGTCAGTGTGTTTGCAACGTACATACAGTATATACACCATCATTTGTTTACTCGACCCTAACAGTACAAAGTAGATACGAGCTTTACACACGCCAGCAGCAATCAAATACAGTTTAAACAGCTAAATATAAACAAATATTATCATAGATGAAACAGATTTTCCTTCATTTTTTAATTTGTTTCCTAATATGAGAGAAAGGATGTGATTGAGGTTATTTAGTCACTAAGGAAATTTGTAACTGCTGAGCATTTGGGATGAACATCGGTGGGTGGGGAGTGGGTGTCTGTTTAAAATATTATTATTTTTATTAATTATTGATATTTTTTAATATTAATATTAAAAAAGAAATGCTGGATAAAGACTGAAGGAGTGAATAATAATGGCGGCTAGACTCTAAACGAAGTTACGAGTTGGGAGGCAACATCTTCACTACATCAACATGCTGCCTCTGCAGCAGCCTCGAAAAAAAACAACTAACGATGAGCTGCAGAAAAAACTAAATGCTTCATGATTTGTTGGCTAATACACACAAATGACATACCAACAGTGGGAGTACAGCCATCTACGGCAAAATGTACTCTGTATGTTTGCAACAAGCTTTTTCTATTCAAAACGTTAAAAGCTGCACAAAATCTGAACGCTTGCTAAATGGAAACAAAGCAAAAAACGGAAGTCAGCAGGAAGTTTAGCGTATACACAATTTGCATTTCTTTTTGTTTTGAAATAAAGAAGTTTGCACCACATATCTGCGCATTCATCAATAAAAGCCACATCTCAGTTTAAGGTGGCAGGAAAAACACACTCGTTTGGGCTGAACTCAAAGAATTGTGCAGTTTCGTATTTTGCACTACCCATACATTTCAATGAGGAATGCTCACAATGTTTACAACAAAAACTGAAGGAGGAACGTATTCCTTTCATTTTTTAAACTTTAGCTCTGCATGTGTCCGTTGGGGACGTTCACACCGTTACATGTGTTCTTCCTGTCACCTAGCATCTCTATGGAGGCTCGTCTGATCAGCTGAGGGTACAGCTGGGTCTTCACACTTGAATGGCAGCAGCTGCCTTGTGGACGTTTTGCTCCCTTATGTCCATCTTCCTCCTCTTCATCACCGCTGGATGTGATGGCGTTGACGTCTGAATCTAGCTCAGCACTGTTAAGTCCAGGGCAGGCTGTGGAATATTCAATGTCCTCAGCACACAGCGGCTCGTCATCCTCAAAACAGCTACGAGAGGAGAGAGAGAGAGAGACAGAGAGAGAGAGAAAGTTCATTAGCATCACCACATTTATATTCCTTATACTGAGATTTACATATTATCTTTGTTCATTTGTATGTTGGGATTATTAAATCTATAAAGGCTTATTAAGCTTCATTCAGGCTTCATAACCATGTGTAGCTATTTTGACACTGGTAACATGCATTTGACAAATGTCAGGTTAATATGTAATATAATAAGGGTGTGATAAGGAGAAGGAGTGACGTTGAATTCTTTGAACTGAGGAGTCACGACAACATGTAGTCTATATGATTTTAAACATTTTTAAATATTTCTACATATGTGTATTTAAGATGAACCAAACTCACAGGATGATGTTGAGACAGACAGACGACAATCACACACCCATTCATTCCTACGGTCATACTGAAGTTGACCAGAGATACGTATTTTTGAGAGGAAACCCACGCAGACACAGGAGAGAACATAGAAACTAGCCAGCTCATATTTAGGGCTAAGTGGTTAGCACGGCTGTCTCACACTAAGGTGGTCCTGGGTTCGAGTCCCTCCGTACTTTTCTGTGTGGCGTTTACATGTTCTCCCCATGTCTGTGTTCGTTTCCAGTGCTCCAGTTTCCCCCACCCATAAAAACATGTCCAAGGCATTGACCAAGGCATAGGTACAAGATCTGGAGTTGGTCCCTGAGATGCTAGTGTGTGTGTGTGTGTGTGTGTGTGTGTGTTCCTGTGCTTCTGAGTGCTGCCCACTGCTCCTCATAGTAAGGATGGGTTAAATGCAGAGAATTAATTTACCTACAGGGATCAAGTTAGTACTGTTCTTTCTTTCTTTCTCTGTCGCACAAGTCCACAATAGAATAGAACAGAATATTGTAGAGGATATAATGAAATGATCAGTGCAGCATAGAAAGACAATGACATCCATCAGACACAGGTACTGAAATAAGTACAAAACAAAGGTGGGACTTTGGTATTAAATATTACAATACATTTGATTTTGAGCTGGTATCAATGTATTTATTGCACTAAAGCCTGTAGGTTTCCCTAGCAGACAGACAACGCGTTGTGTGTGTGTCATAAATAAGAGAGGGACACATTGTGACTCTACAGGCGTAAGCATTATGCGTCATGCACTCTGATCTCGAGGGGGGAAACAGAGATGGAGAGAGAGGAGAGGAGTAGGGAGCAGGAGAGATGAGAGATGGCTGTCTGGTGGAGGCGAGATTGGAGGAGAAAAGACAAAAACAGAGACAGAATAAGCAGGAGTGAATGAGAGAAGGGCTGAGGCTAGCATACTGATGAGGAGACCTCGGTTTTCCTCTGTCCGTCTCTCTCTCTCTCTCTCTCTCTGTCTCTCTCTCTCTCTCTCTGTGTTTGAAGTGAATTGCAATGAAGCAGTTTGTCTACAGTGTGCAGTTAAAATGCTGAAAAATGCTGTACCTCTAAAGGCCAAAACTGTGATAGTAATATAATACCTACAACTGAAACAACAGCCTACGGACTGACTAATTCAGAGGAATTATCAAAAATTTTGAAGTCAGGAGCCCTGACTGGTGCAGACGGCTGAGGTTGGAGGTTGTATTCCAAAAAGCGTTGGGTCGGGTATCCACACGTATTTGTACCTTTTAAGTCTATTTTATTGCGATTTGCTGGCAAAATTTGCATTATCGGTGTTTTGCACATAGGTTCACTCGTGTCAATGCAAGGAAAGGCCTCTCAGTACAAAGCTGGCAGTAGCTAACAGTAATCCATGAGTTACAACTTCAGGTACCTCCTTTACACGATAATTTAAAACGATGACAAAGGAACGTCAATTTTAAATTTATTTACACATGATTCATTGTGCATTTACCATTTGGTTTGTTCTAATCTACATTTAACCCCTGTAGACTATCTATCAAACTGGAAGTGGGGAAAACTAAGAGGAAGAATACAGAGTGGGGAATTTTTACAGTTATCTGAAGTAGATTTATAAAGTACCACATATGTTGGTATTGACGCACTGACGGTTTTCAGGTGTATACACTAAGGGAGAAGTTTGTCGGTGAACTCCTGCACGAGTATCCTTTCCACAAAGTCGTTTTACAGGAAACCATGTTGTGCCACAGTACAAATGATTGTCTTTGCGACAAAACAAGGTAAAATAGAAACTCTCTTGGCCCAGAAATTGTACAAACGTTTGTGGAATCAAGATATGTTGACCAATGTCTGATGTAAGCACCATGCTAGCTGCAGCGAAGTACAAGCTAATGCTGCAAGGTGTAAACCACACGAGGCTACAGTGGCCATGGCGACTATAAGCGAGCCTACACCCCGCAGCTCTAATTCACATAGAACGAAGCCAAAATCAGTACGCGGAAGTCTAGAGTTTGAGGTTGGACATTAAGGTACTGACAAAGGCAATATTCCAACTGAAATCCAGGATAATCTTAGTCAATATTTTCATCCACACCCATCAAGGTTCATTAACATCAAGGCTCAATGTCACATCCTGAGACGAACAAGACCAAACGTTCCGCCATTACAAATTAAGTCAAAAAGTTACAAACAATCAAAAATTTAAGCACAGCAGCAATCGGTGTTCCTCCACTGGAGATGAGAGAAAGTACGGTAACTGTTACGGCAGAATATGGATGATACCTCCTGCTGCCAATACTTTCGTTACCTGGATACAGTGAAAGGATAAGATGGTCCTCTTTTATGGCTCAATAACCCTTTAAGGACTTGCATGGAAGGCCTGTCAGGTTGGGTTTCATCAGCTGAACAAGCTGACTTTCAATATAAATTCCCGCCTCATGCTAACATGGCTAAAACATGACCATTCACTCGGCACGATCGTGTGTCATTGCTGGGTCAAGATGATTTGGACTGATTATTGCCCATGGTCATTCTTTCATGCGTCATCTTTGACCCCTGGCGCATTCTGCTGAGGAACTGAACGACACTGCAGATCTGGATGGAGGCTGTCGATCTGGTGTTCAATAACTGGGCTGCTCCCACTCTTCGTCTTGGGTGTTATTTCCAAGGCCTCTCGTCTGTTGATAGATGACTCAGAGTATTTCGGGATTTTTGCAGATCATTCCACGTACTCATCTCAGTTTGAACCGTAGCCCATGGTGGTTATAGTGGCCAACGTCCTGTGAGGTTCCAGTGGTTGCGCCATTTCAATTTGAAAGGTTCAAGATGTTTTCTGCTTGCCCACCACCTTATTTGGGGGTCACTCCTTCAGCAACCACAGCTGCTCAACACGGATTACCCACACCTACCCTCCAGGTCCAGGGGAGATGGTCCTCTGCACCTTTCTCTGTCTACGAGCCCCCAACCCTCCGATCATCAGTCGAGCCCAAGTGTTGATCTCTCAACGTCCTCATGAAGGTTTTTTTTTTTGCTATAATACACCTCTTGGTGCAACCTGGACACATCATCAGTGAAGTTGCCGGGGTCATAGGGTGTTTCGGGTCTTAATCAGACACCCTCCCCCGGGTGACCCAGCCGGGGTTGATCAGTCCCCCGACTTGTGTCCAGGTAGCGC
>OMNV01016365.1:0-17267 GCA_900303265.1 Brotula barbata | reverse complement strand
ACTGGAGGCCCTGTAATGAAAGGGCCAGGCGGAGACAGAGACAGCCACAGGCGAGCCCCGGGGGCCCCTGCTTCACTGCTCACAACCCTTCTGGCTCCAGGATCAGTGCGGTGCGCTGCCTGGTTCACATGGATCACCGTGTGTCCTTCAGCCATATCCGTCTCTTCCGTCGGCTCCCAGACCTAATCCCACCACACCTCCCTAGTGTCTCTCTGTCTGGTATCTGCATTAATGGATGACTTACAATATTTCTTAACGCAGAGAAGCAATACATCATCCGCAGAACCAATTCATATATCACATATTGACAAAATGATCTCTACACTGAGTGATTCATATTTTTCCTCTGTCTGATATCGGAATAACCACATATCTATGCATTAAGTCACGGAAAACAGATAAACCCTTCGGAGGGAAAGAGCTCTGCGTGTTATGCTGTTTGGTCAAAATAATGAGCAGGATGACATATTCCTGCTGTCAATAACAAGTCACAACAACAGCATCACTGTCAGAAGCAGCCAAAGATGCAAATGTGATATTGGCTGTCACGGCACATGTCAAGCACAACAACAAAATAACCTTTACAGATGACAATGGTTGGGTGTCATCAACTGAGAAGAGAGATGGTCTTAGGAGAGCCTATGAAAGGGTAAATTATAATCAGTGGTTAGGTATTATAATTAGATAATACACTGAACCCCAAAACCTTAAAAAAATGTGAAATGTGTTCTGTATGTTTTTTTAAAGTAAATGTTATAAATGTTCAAATACTGTTACCCTATTACAGTAAGGACCAGTAGACTTTAGATTTTTATCAAGGGAGCAAAATAATTGAGTTATTATGTGTTAAGCTCATTAACCACAGGGTGATGTAACAAACGTTATCTACACAATCTGAAATCTAATGAAACAGGACTGTGTTGCTGTAGTGTAAGCAGAGCTGCGGTCAGTTTGTACTGTGGTAGTTGAGCTGTGAAGCCCCAGGAGATGGACCACCCTGCTACAGTAATCAGTTTGGTTTAGAGTGGACAGGGACATTCTCAACCACTGGTCCCAATGGTTGTTTGTTGGATGCAGCATGCGTGACGTGCATCTCATTTAAAGAAACCTATACACACTGTCCAGACACTGGAGCACCAGCTCGTGGGTTGATAC
The DNA here is from genome assembly GCA_900303265.1 of Brotula barbata. Lineage (NCBI taxonomy): Eukaryota > Metazoa > Chordata > Actinopteri > Ophidiiformes > Ophidiidae > Brotula > Brotula barbata. Next base: position 16,112 of record OMNV01016365.1, on the reverse strand, counting down.
AGTAGATCAGGGGTTTACATTCAGGGCATGGTGAGTCGCTCACAATGTGTTTTCTTGCCTATCCTGTAGTGGACACAGACAGCCTTGTGTCCTTTTCTGTCTCTGGCCTAGCCATCTATGAATTCCTCATGCCAGTGTGGAGAATCTACTCTCACAGAGGTATAGAGTTGCAAAAATGTAGTCATATGGATTTTATTCTTTTCAAAAAAGAAATAAAATAAAAATAAAAACTGTAAAAATAAATTCAACTAAAATGACATCGCTGAAGTCATTCTCACTGACCGCCAACAAAAGATAGATAAAAAGATAAGATAAGATAAGACTGAACTTTATCTGAGGTAAAATTCTTGTGCCAGCTCCAAAATTACAGCAACATAGATTGAAAACTGGTGAGAACAAATTTATAGTGAAATATAAGATATAAAGTAAATGCAGAATAATTGTGCCTAATCTGGTAGCAAAAGAACATAAGTTAAGTAAAAAAGTAGATCGAAGTAGTAGGTCGAAATAATGGCAATGTCTAGAGTAATATTGTACAATATGAAACATATCACAGTATTGTACATGGAAGAATAATGAAAACACATGCTTATCCGAGTAATATTGCACCTGATATTAAGAGATAATGTTGTTCTTCATATTGAAGTAGGTATATTGTAAGTACGTGGTAAAAAACGAATATTTACAGCAAGCATGGCTCGGTGTAAAGGAGAGAAGAAAATATGAATAACGACATTAAAGCAGACTCTGTTTGTGGAAGATTGACTCTTTTCAAATTGATGCATGCTCGCTGGGGAGAAAAAGCCTCAGTGCTGGGTGATATGATGATAGTTGAGTTGCAGATCATATTCTGTGGCTGTCATAGAAATGTGCATGGCATGTCTGGCTGCTGACACAGATTGAGTGCTCCCTGCGTGGACGGACACTGAGCCAAGCACAAGGCCACTGATGGCTGACGTGTGTGATGATTGGAGCTGGCGCATGGGTATTATGGATACAACGGGATTTTAAGGGGACAACGTTGCATTTGTTAAATGTATTTTAAAACAGCGATAAATATGTTAAAATTTTATTCCGCAAAAAAGAACTATTTACTTACTTTATTTACATTTTCTCGACAGAAATCTTCAAAATATGTTATAACATATGCATATAGCACTTCACCATTTCATAAATCAGCAGCAACATAATATATCATTTTTAAAGTAAAAAATTTACATAAACCTTGTGTGTATATACAGTATATACTGTATATATATGTGTGTGCGGTATATATATCAGCAGCAATAATAAATGGACAAATCCCATTTCTTTTTCTTTTTTTTTTGAACTCAATTTGGACATGTGTATTTAAAGTACTCTGGGTCGAGTAAACCCAATTAAACGTGTTAACAAACAAGTAAAGATCCACTGCTGCTGGGTCAATAAGACCAAACTCACACACAGCATGTAAATGTGAAAGTGTCTGGCTTGGGCGCAGCCACTCGATATCATGCATATCGAGCCACCCAAGGATCATACGCAACAGGTCAATAGCTGGTGTGGGCAGTGATGGTGATTGTAGGCTGGGCTGGTTTCCCCATAGACAACCTGTTGTCCCCAGTGAGTCTACTTATCTCCACAACCCAATTAGTTCTCCATCTTCAATCCTCCACCCTGAGTCCCTGCTGATCGATAAGATGCAGAATGGCTGTGTTCTCGGTGCACTTCTGGGGTCAGAGGGCACCTCCAGATTCATCTGTTATTCAAGCATATAGGAGGATCCCAACTGGAGGTGATGTCATGCTCATGAATGACTCATATAGATGTGAATGTCCTGGGAATGATAAATGTTACAAAGTGAGACGATCAGATGCGTATGTTTCAATAATTCAGTATGGAGAGAGGTTATTCATTTTAAAGACAGGAGCGGTGGAGTATTTGGAGCTGTTGAGCATAAGTGGCGGTGACATTTGCAAGTGTTTGCTCGGCTTCGTCCATGTTCTAATTGTCAATGCGTGTGTCCTCTGTGGGTGACAGGTAAGAGCCAGCGCCATCGCTCAGGACGCTGATCAGAATTACGACTACGCCTCCAACAGTGTGATCCTGCATTTGGACGTGGGCGATGAGGTGTGCGTGCAGCTGGATGGAGGGAAGGTCCACGGAGGGAACACAAACAAGTACAGCACCTTCTCCGGCTTCCTCATCTACCCTGACTGAATCTAACCTTCCTAACGGAGAACGGAGGGCTTGGAAAAACACCATCACACACATATACAGAATCACATCGACGGACAGTTTTACAGTGCACACGCCTGCATGTGCATGTGTATCCACATTGATGTATGCACACACACTCACACACACACATCCACACACACGTAGACACAGACACATACACTCACATCCAGAGTTTGTTGACAGAGTGAAATCCGAGATAAATGGAATTGTGAAATTGAGCCAATCATCATGAGCAAGTGCATTTATGAATAATTTGTGTGTTTCAGAATATGTACAGTATAAGTGTGCATAACAATTGCACGTTGTGGCTCTGTAATACCTAAGATATTTTAATGTGTGTCATATTAACTGACATTGTGAGAACTAGAATATAACCAACACCATCAGTCTAATTGTTCTTTAATGCAATAATGGTGTTGAGGGTGCAATTAATTGAGATCACTAAGTAGAAGCGAAAGCACACTCTCTGTATTCCAATCTTAACCTGTGTTTACTGTAACATTTCTGCTTTCCATCCCTACCGTCTCTGAAACAACGTGATAATTTCCCCCCATGCATCAAACTAAATTACCTGAATTAAAATAAACAAATTCCCTGTTGTAATTCAGCCCAAATCTGGATGATAATAACAATAATAATAATAAAAATAAACTGTTTGACTCCTTTCCTGTCCACACTATGACACAGGAAATAGAATGACAAGGGAAAAACAAAGCATTCTACAACACAACACATTTGGTGAACGCTGTTGAGTTGTGTGATGAATTTGTTTTTAATTGCAAAGTGCATTATTGATTGTGCGCGGGTGGGTGGGTGTATCAGTACGTATGTGAGAGGACATGTATATACATACTGAGGCAGTGTAAATGTGACAGCTTGCATTAGATGTTGTACAATAAATTACGGACACGATACTGCACTATCACTGCCATTCGCAAATATACTACATTATTTTTGAAGAAATCTTGTCCGAATAACATCATATATGTAACAGTGGGGATATCTGGTATTCCGAATAGGTGGAGTAGACAATTACTATTAAATATCTATATTAACGCTGTCCTTTTCTGTGTTCACGCGTGATTTGACGTGGCGAAGGTCAGGCCTGTACACTCAGCATCCTTTAACTGGACTGTCTGTGGAGGAATGCACACACAGCGTGGCATGGCTGTGTATCCTTGTAGCTGAGACTGAAGTAACAACGGCTGACCACAGCCACCGCCACAGCCTGCTCCACCATGGATTTCCAATATGTTTTCAGACCTTGCCTAAGACACAAACATTAATACCACTCTATTGATCTGAGCTTATAATACACCGAGGCTCTACAAAATCCAACCAATATCTACATTTTAAATGTAACTATTTCTTGATCAATTGTACAAACACCAACAAAACTGGTTCAGTATTCCATGAGGCATGAAATGCTTTATCAGGGATTTCATACACGCAGACCAAGGACATTTGTTGCAAAGCCCACAAATGACATATAATACATCAGGAGACCTGGTCAAATAAATTGGTAAATAACATCAGTATGTCTCTCCGTTGACTCGTATTCCCAAAGAGATTTTATCGAAGACACATTGTACTCACACATTTATCCAGCTTGTTTGGGCAGCCCTCTTCTGAGAACGCATTCAGTACCAAAGTAAATATCCTACCAATGTCCTATTGATCGACTGAATTTGATTAAATTAATCAAACCAGTTATTCCTTGTCTTTGCTGTTTGTTAATGTCATCTGGCATTCTAGAATTTGTTTAAAATTAAGATGGTAGGCTTACATGAATAGGTGACTTAAAGTATTGATAGGGTTAAAATGTATAAATCTCTATAAATCAAACATGGGATAAAGCAAATGGTAAATTGAAATTGTCCGTGCGACTTTCCTGCTGCTTAATTTTTTATATTAAGATATGTAAGAAATGGGGCAAAAAAAGAAAAACTTGCTTGCATAATTTAACATGTCAGATATAAGACCAGAGTTCATTTCAGCTGTTTTCCAGGAGCTATAATTTATACAATCTTTACAGTTTCTAACTTTCAGATAGTCATATTATCCTGATGTTTAAGAAAGTGAATCTTCAATGCCTCCCAAATCATTGACCAAAAAAGCCAAGTGTTTAATTAAGAATATAGAGCTGATAGCATTCTGGGCTTAAAGGATTTGGTGAATCTGTTGCTTCTGAGCGGAGGAAGAAGGATGCAGCCGTGCCGTGACTCGGCCCAGCCCCCGGCTCTCTCTCTTGGCAGATTCCAGTTGAAAGTTAATTGGACGGGGAGAGGTCTGAGACAGACTGCACTGAGGCCCATTAGTGATTCCCCTGTCGAATGCAGAGCCACGAGGATCACAGACTCACAAATAGACGGATTAAAATAATCAATAGCCCTGACTTCCATCGACTACACACACATACACACACTGAGTAATTAGTGGACAACCTATTCAGCAGTAGACTACGACACCCTCCTGAACCTTACCCCACACACATAAGCTCCACGCTCTCATTGCTGCGGTGCCTAATGAGGGGAAATAGTTGTGGCTGCTTGTGAAGAGAATGAAGAAAAGGTCAGGGAGCCACCAAACAGTCCTCTACTGCTCATATCCTTGCACTTTGTCACTAAATAATTTCTCTGAAAATTTACATGGCCACAAGAGCTCCAGAAATAAAATAACCACACTAACTCCAACTTTGTGATGGAATGACTGCACAAATCACATTTCACCAGAGAATGCAGAAAAAAAAACACACTTACAAACGTATTTACTCATTTTGTTAGAATGTCAAAAATAGTTAAAACACCATACTGCCATTGCATGAGTAGACCGAACATTCCATCATCATGATCCCAGCTTACATTGTACACGCATTTCCAACATATACCAGAAGCAACGCTGCCCTCTTCTGGCGATATGAAAACAGTACACATGCAGTCGTGCGCCTCGATAGTAATTTACAGTTTTTCTGTATTGCTAAAACAATAAACCCCATTCTCTGAACCAAATTCTCAAGTTGTCTATACCCATTTATTGAATCAATCATTCTTTTTTTGGCAAAACCATTAACCATTTTCACCAAATTAGACACAATCTTCAGATGTCATTTACCCTTTTTTCAAAACTCTGAACACATTTCAACACAAATCTGAATGCACTCCATGCATAATGGTAGACACAGCTGGCAAAGGTTCAACACAATTACAGCACAGATGTCATATCTTAAACACAACACAACACAAACACAACAAACAAATACTGAAAATTGTTGCTACTGATGTGACAAAACCAATATAAGGCAGGTCACAGGAGGCACAAAGGATAAGCTGGGGGTGATACCAACAATACAGACGTCATATGGAATTGGAATAACTGTGATAAACTGTGATGTTCTTGTTCATGGAACGACAATGAGGAGGACAAGCACCAAGTGATGTTAAGGCCCAATGAAGCACTTCTTAACTTTATATTTACAGTGTGCTTTTTGTTCTTTTGCAGTATTGTTTCTTATCGTACAGTTTTGACATACTTACAGTATGCAATGTCTAAACTGTGTTCTTGAGTTTTTTGGGGTTTTTTGAAAACACAAATGTATTCACTTGCATCATTAAAAAAGAAATACACATTATTTTCTGGAGCTCAATGACTTGAACTCTGCTTTATAATAGTTGAAGTAGTGTTTACTGAACGCTCCATAGTGTTTTAATTTTGAATGGTATGTTGTACAAACTGAGTGTTTTGAGCACAGGTAAAACTATTATGAGGTGATAACTCTGAGCTTTAGTGAATGTAGTTTGAAAATTGGGTTTTGCGTTTACAATTATGAGAGAAGGGCGGAGGGTTTCAACAAATGTGTCTTAGCAATTATGAAAAAAAAAAGATGAAAAATAATGAATGTTTTCAGACACTATGTTTATTTGAATGCAGCAACAACATTGGGGGACATACAAACAATTGAGACATTTAAAAAATTTCTAGCTCATGGTTGTATGGCTTTAAATACATTTGTTTACTGCGTACATGAGGATCATTCCTCAGCAAAAGCATGCCTAAGCCAGTGACACAGCAGGTCGCTAACAATCATACTATATACGAATTTCTCAACTGACATTGACACTTGATCAATAATTACGTTATTAACCAAATTAAAGTAGTCCTAAGTGCTGCATCTTGGAATTATTGCAGACAATTCAAGCATAAAGGTGTCAACATGCATGGAAGTTGATCATGTATGTGAGTGGACCTAGCAACATTAGATGTGGACATTTGTGGTCTTTATTGGGGAATTAAAAGGCACTTCTTACAATAAAAATTATGTGAAATTAATCCATGGAGGGTGGACATGGTGGCTGTTAAAGCTAACTGCAAAAACAGCATATATGTGACAAGGTAACACAAAACAAATGGAGAATTCCTCTTCAGCTTCACCCATTCATGACCATCCTGACCAGTTCTGTAAAGACAGACAAGAGAGCGAGACAAGCATGAGAATCTTGGCCTACATTTAGCGGAGACCTTCTCCAACTACAGCAAATGGAGCTATGGCCCCCCTCTTACAGCTATAGGCTGGGTGAGAAATGCTGCATTTGGAGGAAGATCCCCTAAATTCTGCTCACCCAGAAGAGAGAAGGTTTGAAGGGAATACATAAAGAGGTAAGATGAGAATCTGTATCTCCAGTACAGCCAAAGATTATGGATTTGGCCATGTCTATGATCAAAGAAAAGTCGGTTAGAGAAGCCGTCCTCACTGTGGAGGGATCGAGGGAGCTACAGTCCAGTCAGAGCAGCTAGTTACAAATTCAGCCTCCATCAGAACAGAGGAGAAAGAGAGAAAACAACCAGCACAAGAGCAATGTATTGCAATTCCCTGGTTAGTAGAAAAAGGGACTGGTTCACTCACAAAGCTGGTAGCTAAGGATACTAAAACTGAATAGATTTGCAAACAAAACAAATTGATGCTCTAATTTATTTCTGTTACCATCTGTGAAACGTGTACCATCTTGTAGTGTCACCAACAGATGAAACACCCATTGTAATGATGGATGAGATTAAATAAGAGCATTGTGAGCCTCATAAGAAATGAGTCAAATGGTTTAAGACACATTTTCACAGCTTTGAACGCAAAGTAAGACCAGTCACTTCCTCTTGTATTCACCATATCCGCATGTAAACAAGGGGAGTCCCAGAGACATGCAGAGGGACATGCTGCAGCCAGGGGCCAAGGCAGAGGGGCTGCAGGAGAAAGAGACAGAACAGCAGGAGGCTACACATGGGTCAAAACCTCAGAACTAAAGATGAGAGGGACCACCAGGCTTTCCCGACAAGCACCTAAGGGTCAAATCTACCGTACGATACCAAACTGTTCTTGTTTAAAATAGCGAGATAAAGCATGATGGCTGATCAGTGTTAAGTTGCCATGGTGAAGGGGGGGATTATTTAACAAGAAAGAAGATAAAAAGCCTGGAGGTGCCATCTCAGGGCATACCAATGCCTGTACCGGCCCTCAGCCTGACATGATGTGGCGGACAAAAGCTGTGGAGGAAGAACAGTTACACATCATCAGCACTTCATACTATCAGGCAAGTGTTAGACAAATGAATGACCCGAAAAATTACAGTAAACTGAATGCTTATATAAAATGCAAGACTAAAGCATTAGTGACTACCTACTTATACATATACATTGATGGTTGCCTTAACATAGCCCGGATCAGCATTCACACAGACTTCTCACTGCAAAATTTATGGCCGTAGGCAATTATACATCATAACAACTGTCAAATCAGCAAAACACACAGTGCCATTCATGATTACAGGCCATGAGTGACTATGATGATCACACTGAATACATTACAGGTTTACTGTAAACCAATCATCCAATTAAGAGCTGCCATCACATCCTGGTCTTTTCTTTGCGCTCACCTTCGTAATTGATGCAGCCGTTTGCATCTTCATGTCCTGCCAAGAGTGTCTCCACTTCCTCCTCGGACATTTTCTCTCCTGGGAATGAACAATAAAAAAAAAACCCATTAAAATCATTGACCAGGACTGTATTTGCAAACAAATATGTACAGGAAATTAAACCAAAAAAGGAAAACATGAATGCAGTTTGGTGAGAACATACACCACAATGAAAAATTTAACATACTTTTTCTGCAATGTAAAATCTAGGAATTTTATTATTGTAGGAAATTTCTGTGTTTTCTTAATTGTGACAGACAAAAAAGACTAACACCCATACAGAATGCAATGCAGTAAGAAATTTTAAAAGCATAAAAGCTAAATGTAACATGCCTAGTGTGGTGAGGACATGACGTAGTTCTGCCCCCATTACTGTGCCGTTGCCCTCCTTGTCAAAGACACGGAGTCCCTCAACAAAATCCTCCATGGAGCCCTGGTCTTTATTTTTAGCAATGGCCTGGAACATGGGCAGGAACTGCTCAAAGTCTAGCATCTTGATGTTCATCTCTGTAAATAAAATAAATTTAATTAATTAATTAATTAATTAATTAAGCAAACAAGCAAGCAAGCAAACCCCATACAGCTTCAAGCAACAACACACAACACAGTTCAGCTGTTCAGTAAGGACAGAACTGAAAGATTACAGTGGCAACAACTACACAATGCTGCACACCTGGAAATGACACGACATGTACTTCAGTGCCCCGATAAGTTTAGCATTTCCTACTCACCCTCGGACTTGGGGTTATTAAGGACCTTGAGCACCTCAGCCTGGACAGGGTTCTGTCCCAGGGATCGCATGACATCGCCACATTGACTGTAGCTGATCTTGCCCTCACCTGTCCTATCAAACAGCAGGAACGCCTCCTTAAACTCTGCAGGAAACACAAACATGTGAAGTGTCAGAGCAAAGACATCATAGAAACACAGTACAAACAATGAGAATATGTGGATGGAGGGGTGCTATGAGGACAGGATTGGAAAACGATGAAACAGCAAATGCATGAGAGCAGATGGTAAAAAAAAAAAAAAAAAAGACAACATGCAGACAAGATAGAGCATAGACTGTGATAAGTGAATCAAAGGGTGTTCTGTTGGCACGCCTAATTTTTAAATGCTTCATTTAGGCTTCCTCTACTGTACTGTTACTCTGCAACCCGTGTTTATTAGTGTATAACACCTTGATATCGGTAGACTGCAAAGTCTGCTCAAGACTTACAGGCCAGTCTAGTCAAGATCATTTACACTCACAGTTAAGTATAAAACTAAAATCTATGAAATTCTCAGCTGTAAGCTGTTGTTTCCATCGGTAGGGTAGTGTTCAGACTTCACACAGACATTGACAGTGCTTTGAAAGGCTCTCCATACATGTGTTATCTGAAACTACAGTATAGAGGAACAGGAAACATGGGGAAAAGGGAGAGAAGAGTGGAGGCTGTTTACTGAAAAACTATTTTAAACTTGAAAAAAAAAAAAAAGCAGAAAATGTCGTACCGCATTACATGGTCATCAAAGTTCTCACAGATATATTGGTGGATGCATAAAGATAGCATCTAGAATTTGACTGTTTTAAGTAATGTGTGATTACCATCATTTAAACAAATGTTCTGCACATGCAAGTAAAGATATGTATACAAAACATGTGTGTTATCAAATAAAGTTGCAAAATATTTTATCAATCTCTAGAGTTCGATGATGGCATAGAAAGAAATATTGGGAAAATTTATGTACAAATGGTAACCGATATTAATTTTGTTGAAGAAATAATACTGAGCCAAGAGCTAGTGCGCTATACAACAGATAAATGCTGAGTATACAAACACTTAACTAATCAACAAGTGGACCAGATGATCAAATCAACACATGACAACATTTATCTTACATTCCAGTTTGGAATACAACAGGGCTTCTCCACAGACCCTTGATAAGACTGTCTGAATTTGTTTTACAAAATCTTCTGGTAATGGTGTAATGCTTGACAAATGCAAAAATATTCTTCTAGTGTCTGGATTTTATCTTCAGGGCTTGTGGGTTTGAAATATTTCAGCATCTGTCATGTCAATATACCAAATGAGGCCATAAATAAGAAGATTAGAGAACACTGCTCCATGATTTTCTTTGTTTCCACTTATTACTTTAATCTGTTTGTTGTTGAATTTCCTTTCAAAGGGTTTTAAAAACACAATTTGACACCCCTGCTGTTAAACAACTCTACCTCCTTATCAATATTTTAGGTTCTTGAATAATCAATAAGGCTACCTGAAACTCCTCTTCATTGTGCCAATCAACAATGAGCATTTTTTTTCTTGTTCCATTTCATCTGTAAACAATGGAAAAATGTCATCATTGACCAAAAGTCTGATTAACTTAGCTCTGACAAAATAGGAAAACAGGACAAATTCTCACAATAAAAACAAATTGACTTATGTAATATCAAGGCAGCATTGACCATAACTATTCCCCAAAAAGCTCAGGCAATGTTGTGGAGTTTTCCTGTTCTCAGGAATGCGCCTCTTCCCTTCTGGCTTGTGAGGACTTATTCCAACACCATATTTGGTATTAGAGGAGTGGAGGAAAGTAGGAGGAGAGAACGGGACAGAGAGTGGCTATAGCCTATTATGTCAATGGTGATTAAACAAATGAACACTTGGACATAACCATCCACCACTAGTTCCAGCACCAAAAAAGGGCACACTCATGGAGATGAGCCACTTGGAAGATAACGGGCAAACTTTATGGCAAACTGACAAAATCAGGTATGCATACAGTACAACTGGAACACGACTTTGGAGAACAGATAGTAGCTATGCCCATGTATGGCTTAAAGTACTTGCTGCTAACGGATGATTCAACATATACAAAGACCACTGCAACAACAGTCAAAGCGGGATGTTACCATGTTAAACTGACACATTTTGACATAAACAGCAGTGCAAAGCAATTCTCTTACTGATTAGCCACGTTTATTTCACCCCAAACCAACATGCATATAACACCCTAAACACTGCGGGACAACCACCAGATGACCCTTCATCACCAACTTACCATGAATCTGATCCAGGTTAAATTCAATCTGGAAGGGACAAGCATTACAAGTGGAAGGTGATGAAACAGTAACGACAGTAAAGAGAGGCAGGAAAACTACAACCACGACTACAGTGACAGGCGGGCATACAGTAGGTGATAGTGGAGATACGGTGCAAAGTGTCTGCAGAGAGCAAGAATGACAGAATGAAAAAGAACATTGTTGAGGATGACAGGACCGAAACTGAACACTCACCAAGGACTTGATCCTCCGTGAAATCAGCCTGTTCAGAAAGAAAATTCTCTAACGTTATCGAAATCAGAATTACGCACTTTGACTTGCTGTGCGAAGCTAGGTTAGGTCACATTGTCTGTTTATTAAGACGAGTTTAACCAAACCATTCAGCTGACTGAGGAACATTAGAAGTAATAAAATTAGTCAAGCTTATCCTTCGAAGCGGTCTGTCCCGCTAGCTAGCTTAATAAAACTTGCACTTCCGTTAGCAACGAGCGGTTTACCGTGTTAAGATATATTGAAGAAACCTTGGTAGTTTGCAAAGCTTACACTGTCTTACTGAAATGCTGATATTGGTATAAAGGTTAGTAATATGAAGGAGACTGTAACCCACCATGCCTGTGTCTGACGAGGTGCGGCCAAGGAGTCGAGAAGCTACAGTACGTGTAACGGCACGCAGAGAGTAGCAGAGAGTGAAAAGCCTCGGCAACGGTGCGTCACGGCGGTCACGGCGTTACGTACAGCACGCACGACGTGCCAGGAAGAGGGCGGGGTTAAGTCATAAACGACAATAAAAACCCTTTATCTTGTAACGTTTACTACCTTATCCATCTTATCTATCTATAATATTTTCTTCGTTGCTCTCCGTCCATGGGAACATCATTCACTTAATTCAGTATAAGTTTTGCTTAAACATCCCCCAAGTTGTTAAGGTCTTTATTTTCTAGATATGTGGCTCTCATCCAGGACCACCTATCCTGACCTGCAGCAATCCAACTCAGCTCTGCTTCAGATGGCCCTGGCATGTGTCAGCCTCATGGGTATCAGGACTTCCGTTAATCTACCCCAAAGCTGAATACTATGGCCTCACCCCTCCCCTCTTCAGAGTGAATCTCTGTATCAGGACCTTTGTTGACATAAGTTAGGACTATGACCACCTCAGTGCAGTGTGGACCTGAGACTTTTTGCTGAATCATGTTTCTCTTCATGTTACCTTCCTACATTCTTATTGACTTTCGATGTAATTAAGTCAATCAGTTCGTATTGCACACCTGGCCCATTGGAGGAGAGGGATTCTCTCTCTGAATTACATCTTCCAAGGTTTCTTCCTTTTCCCTCCATGTCAAGATTATTTAGGAAATTTTTCCTTGTCTTCATGGAGAGGTTTGGGCTGAGACAGGTACCATTGTTGACATTATGTGGGTCTTTTGAAACACTGTATGTGATATTGGGCTACCCGAATGTTCTTAGCTTGACTTGACTTGACCTTTTAAGCTGTAGCTTTTTGTGTTGGATATCATTTTATCCATATTTCCCCAGAATGTGTCCTGATATCTTTAGCCCCTTTGGAAACATTGGGCATTTGTTGTGCCAGCCTACGGTATGTAACAACCTATTGGTGGAGGAATCTGCTTTGATTTATGATAGCCTATCCCCTGGATCACAGGTTGTATCAGATTTATTTTAAGCATCCTGTATGCCTTCGCCCTTCACATTTCAGCCAATTCATGCAAACCTGAATTTATATTAAGGGTCTGTGTATGTCATAATGAGTGGAGTATGAATTTGAGATGAATATACAGTCAGGATGGGTTGTATTTTTGTCCACATTGGACAAATGAGTGCATAGATGCCATACATTAAATGGCATGATATTGCAATAAAGATGCATTTGCCTCTTAGTGCAGGATGATGGAAGACACCAATGCATGTGTGATCATGGACTGCTGCCACATCTCTTAATAGCTTGGCTGAAACCCAGTCTTTGCCCAACAGTTCTGGCCTCTTGTCAGCTCTGTGGTCCCAATGTGGTCATGGAATTTAACATGGCCTACTTATCCTCATACGCTAAATGGGACAGTCGGCCCATAAACCCATGCGGTGCATACAAGAGGATAACACTCACAATGCACAATGGGATGGAAGCAACACTAAAGCAACAAAACAATAGAAAATACAATAATGCCACGACTAATGTGGGCATCAGAGGCTGTATTCCAAGCCCTGCCAATCAGCAATTTATTTTCATTCATTTATTGGCTTCACTGATTCAGTTGCATCTTTATATTAAAATGCCTTTTCTCATGCCTGCCATCCACTGACATTCAAGCACTGTAATGGTTCACTGTACCCAATTCGTACATGTTTAATGTTACAATGCTTTCATATTCTCATCTGGCTTAGACAACTAGGTTGTTTATTTAATTTCTATAATTAATTAAGATTCTAATAATTGTTTGTCTTCTTGATTTCCAGTCAAACATTTGGATTAAAATAGTGGGAAACTAATCTTAGATGGTCATAACAGGTGCATGTCTGAAATAGTTTTTTAATTAGAATTTCAGGTTATTTTTCCTTTTGTAACGATGAAATGTCTGTAAGCCCCAAGGGGTGGCCTATCAATTTTACCTGTCTGGTGGTAGAAACAGCGCATAGCAACAAATAGCCTCCTTCTTCTCCCTAAAGAGGCCACTGGCTGATGGGCAGCCTCACCCTCAAAGCCTCATTACGTTTCCTTTTTTAGATTCATTCTAATTAGCTCCAGGTTCCTTTGTATAATCCTTAGAGTTAATCATTTTCAATCACATCATGTCCTCTTCTACCTTAACCTGCCATACAGTATGAGAACAGATATATATAGATTCATGTCTATTCGATTTATAATGTTAGTTAGGATAACTTTTCAGTACTATTTAGGTTTGGAATTTGTTATCACTAAACAGGTCTAAAGATATTACATCCTAATGAATCATCCCACATTGGCATTGTCACAGGAAGTTTCAGCAGCTGTAGTTATTCCACTCACCTCCAAGGTGCTGGGGTCAAATGGTGAATCCGAGGGTCGCAGCATCCTTGGCTTTTGCTCTGGTGCTGGTTTTGGAGCTGAAGGAGCTGCTGGCAGGCAAGGAAAAGGGGGACCCAGTCTGGGTTGGACTCCCGGGGAGGGTGACTTAATCGAGGATTCTCTTTTAGGGGCCATTCCTGCTCTTCACGCCAAACCGTAGCCTGTTTCCTGCAGCAGCTGCTAGTTAGAGTGCTGAGCAGAGCTACAGAGCTACAATACAAACGAAAGTGTGTCAGGTATGTATCCTGGGAAGGGCTAGGGAGGATGCGGAGATGATGTTGATGGCGCTCTGGGACTGACGGATGGAAAAAGAAGAGGTGGATATATGGAATATCATGGAAACGAGGGGAGAATATGGTGGGAGGAGGATTATGAGAGGAGAAGTGTAGAATTAGGGGAAGGAAGATATAAAATGGACTATAAGAACATGCATTTATCTGGGTCAGAAATGTGTGTGTCGGGGGAGTGACTCAGAAATAAGAAACATTTCTGTGTGAAGTGCTGTAGCTTATTATAAAAACAGATAATATTATGAGACAACTAATACTTTGGGTCTCCTTGATAGCAGGTGAAGGAGTTCATAATAGTTGTTTTATTTTGGTTGATGTAATAATATGTGTTCTTTCTGTTTCTGCTCCACAGATATCCTCTTTCTCCTGTTTCCTGTAGAGTTGCTGACACTACAGGGCCAGAATAAAGGGACTCAGCTCCCTGAAGTATGTTCTCCTCATTGAGAGTTAGCAAATGTGAGAAAGTATGACTACGGATGATTAATAGACTACAAAACATACTGTCTGTTCAGCAGGCAGCGAGTGAGCTGTCATATTGAATGTACAAACGTGAATTTTGTGAGCACTGGTGCTTCAATGCTTTCTATGTGGAGTTTGCATGTTCTCCTCCAGGTACTCCTGTTTCTACAGACCTAACTGTGATTTTCTTTTTATCATATACTGTATCTAGGTTTATATATGCATAGTATATATATATATATAGTTTTGTATATGCATATGCCCATTTGTCTCACAGATAGTTACGTTCAAGTTCAGAAGTATTGAGACAATGACACAATTTTTGTAATTTTGCTTCTGTGCACCACCACAATGGATTTGAAATGAAACCATCAAGATGTGATTAAAGTGCAGACTTTCAGCTTTAATCCAGGGGGTTTCACAAAAATCTCACAATAACTGTTTGGGAATTACAGTCATTTTAATACACAGTCCTGTATTTTCAGAGCCTCAAGAGTGATTGGACAACTGACTGATGATCCGTTTCATGGCCAGATGCGGCCATACTCCTGCCATCTTTATAGTTGAACCTATCTACTCATGTTAAGAAACAGGAGTTTGCACCACGACACATTCTGTGAATGAATCATCACCTTGGCCATAAAGGATTCTAAGTACGTTTCTGTTTTTAATTTGAACAATACAACCAGAGACGCAGTAGTTCGAAATGTCACCACAAGGTGGCACTGTACAACCTCATAAATCCCTGACTTGATACGATTCAACTCACGAAATTAAGTTCTGTTATTTTTTTTCTATTTTATGCAACTCAACGAGCAATAACACATCTATCTATCTATCTATCTATCTATCTATATATCTGTCGGTCTGTCTGTCTGCCTGCCTGCCTGCCGGTCTGTCTGTCTGCCTGCCTGCCTGCCTGTCTGTCTGTCTGTCTGTCTGTCTGCCTGCCTGCCTGCCTGTCTGTCTGTCTGTCTGTCTGTCTGCCTGCCTGTCTGTCTGTCTGTCTGCCTGTCTGTTTGTCTGCCTGTCTGTCTGTCTGCCTGTCTGTCTGTCTGCCTGTCTGTCTGTTGGTCTGC
>OMNV01016364.1:0-18117 GCA_900303265.1 Brotula barbata | reverse complement strand
TGATGGTCAAAAAGTGATCCCCTCCTGTGCGGCGAGTTCCTTTCCCCACTTTCCTTTTCTCTTTTCTCCTGCTTTTTTGTCCTGTTTTAATAAGAAAAATTGTCTTTCCTCTTTTTCCTTTTGACTGTGTCTCCATCTGTACTTTCAACAATAGCTTTCCTGCGGCCTCAGAAGATGAGAAGAGGATTGTAGACGGGGAGGGAAATGATTAAGGGACGGATGAAGAGAAAAGTACAGGGTGGATAAATTGGTTGATTTCACTTAGTGACAAAACGAAAGCGGAGCTTTACTTTGTTAGCAACAAGAGGACAGAAGTAAGGATGAGAGGGAGGAAGGAATGAAAGAAGGAAGGAAGTCCCAAGCAAGGGATCAAGGGAACAATGCAGAAAGGAATGAACATTGAAAGAATGAAGCTGCCCGGACATTAATAAAGAAATTGTGTACAGAAAAAACAAAATCTTCATAACAAGAACAACAGAGTGCGGGAGGAAATCTCCAAAAATAGAGTGTGAAATGCAAAGGAACAGTAAAAAACACACACGTACCCAGACACACACAAACACACGCTATGTAAAGTATTTCTTCTGTATGGAGGTTAGATATTTTTTTGTAGGTGTTTGGGGTGGATGGGTGTCTTCAGGCTCCATTCTCTCCCTCCTCAGTGGATGTTATGTGCCTGAGGCCAGATGATGACCTTTTGCACTGATCACATCCACCATTATTATCATCATCACTGTTTCTCTTCTAATAGAGCGGAACATCATATCCCTATGACACCGGAGAGCACAAAATGGAGCGAATGGACAGCAATTTCACCGCACTGGTGTTAGGGTGAGGAGGAGACAAAGGGGGAGGCCGAGGGCCAATAACAGTTAGGCGCATCAACACAAAGACAGATGTGCGGCAAAAACAAAACAGAGGAGTTCAGTTAAGTATAAGCTCTTCCATGGTGTTTTGCTAGCCTCTCGTTCTTGCAGTATTAATTTACGAGCTGCCTTGATTCAAGGCAAATAACCTCATTATCTCCGTCTACTGGATCATTACGATAATCACCATGATCATTACAATCTGTTTGCTTTAACAGATATGCTCATCAAGAATAGGGTGTTACTCGTCCTCGTGACGAGGGGTGATGGTTACGGTTTAATGTGTTTCTGTCACCAGAGCCATTCATGTTTACCCCAACATGCAACCCATTTCCATACAACAAAAGGCGCATTTATGCACGTTATCCTTGTGGAATTAAAAGGAGGTGAGAACAAAGAGTTTACGTAGACACATTTTGCTGCATAATTAGAAAAGCTGGCCAAACTCTCAAAGCTGCTACTTTAAAGCTTTAGGCTCGCTCGCTCACTCGCTCACTCTCTCTCTCTCTTTCTCTCTCTCTCTCTCTCTCTCTCTCTCTCTCTCTCCCCTACTTTACTTTTGTTTGGGAACACAAAGCCCCAAACTCAATATCAGATTGAGACAAGTATAATAAGAGTGGACCAGTGTGTGTGTGCGCGTGTGCATGCGTGTGTGTGTGTGCGCGTGTGTATGCTTGTGTGTGTGTTTGGGGGCCGGCTGTGTAACACTGCAGTAAATTTCAAACTGATTACTTACCAAAGACACGTTGTGCACAGGCAGTCATGTGCTCTGGCACCTGCTAACATCTTACTTAGCATTTCAATAACTTTCAATATGAGGTATGCTGTACCAACAAGTAAAAATCATGCAGGGCAATGGGGGGGCAAAGCGGGGAGAGGGAAACACAAACAAACAAATTTACTCGGCTGGGAAAACACTGCTGATTGATTTAGAGATTTGACACTCATTAATTATGACGGTCAGTTACTCCGTGCGAAGACAAGTCTTTGCATTCTAAGATGAAGCAGCAGCATTTCCCATGCTATTAGGATTGATGTTTATGCCTCAGATGCTTCAACAACAAATAGTTCAGCGGCAAAGCTCCCGCTATGAGGGGAATGATTGCCTCCTAGCAACCAAACACAGCCTAGCATGCAAAATTGAATGGCAATCACATCTCACTTACAAATTAGAAAGTGATGCAAACTGCTGCATTAAATATTTGTAATCAAGTAAAATTTTATTTCAAATCAAGGTTTGCTTTCACTTTTGTTGGAACAACTCCATTTCTCCATTTGCTCATAGGATTTGGCATGAGTCAGGCGAGAGACAACCACCTCGGATCACAGGAAAGTGTCGCTCGACAGTTGCTTACAGTTTGATGAGACTGCAGAGAATGGCAAAACCGTACGCTTTGCCCGGGGCCTCCAAGTAATCCTCCCTCTGACTGAAGCTCTGTCACACTTGATACTCTCCTGTCATTGGAGTTAGGCAAGAGGGAGCAATACAAGGAGGTATGACAATAAATGTAGATGAGGTAGAATTTATTAATTACTTCTTCACCTCCATAAAACTAATCACTCACCAAAGTGAATATAATTATCTACTTTTCCTTTGGAAACGTAACAGACATACCATGAAATATCATTACCATCACCATCTGTGTTCGCGCCGCGCTGAGTGGGTTGTGTTTTTACTGTCAAACCTGCCTTCCAGGATGGTGAGGTATGACGGTAGAATTTAATTCAATGATTATTCAAATTAGCCAAAGGGATGATTTGGACACACTTCCACCGTGCAGCGTGTGTGTACGCGTACGTCAGGATCCCCCATTAACTGAGTGCATGGAATCAGATTACTTTGATAATGAGGAAGAGTTTGCTTCTGTCACCGCGCTAAAAGTGACATCAAGGACAAGGCCCAACACAATCTGATACCATTATCTATGGAATTAAAAACAGGCGAGCGTGCCCTTATAGCAATTACCGCCCTGCATGGCTAAACTTTGAAAATAACTCCAGAAACATGGTTTAAACTGAATTTTGCACAAACAATCCTATCATCTCTGCACTTAAACAGCTGCATAAACAAGATCGAATCAATGTCACTCCATAAAAAATATGATAGCAGCCTGTGCTGGCCCCTCCCCCACCCCCGTCAGGGCCTATCGCTAATCTCTCTAATCCCTTTTGGTGAGGCCATTGCTAGCAAGACAACATAATAGCATTAGATATTATTCCTTCACAACAACCTGATTCTATTACATTTGCATTGACACCACACAGCCCACAAGGCCTCGCCCACAGTGAGAACTTAATAGCCTACTGTAATGCTAACACTGGAGCGTTCATTCACGATAGATAATTTTGTTATGCTAGCAGCGACTACACAAGCACATTCAGGTCAGACCAGCCCAGCACTTCTCCATTTACTGGGGTGGGTCAGTTAAGGCCGGAGCTCTGGTGTGGTAGCAGCTCGCCGGCTGCAGCAGCAGGGCTGTTTATATAATGACACCATTGTGCCGGCTGTGTGCAGATGGAACATCAGAGCTCTTGTAATGCTCTATGTATTAGGGCCAATGTGTTTGATTACTGACTCTTGGAGAACAGGGATAGGTTGTGTATTCAACGGGGAATAAGGCTCCTTCCAAAACAACAACCCGGGGAAAAAAGACCTATTTGAAGAAACAGAAGGGGCGAGGGAAGAGACAAAAAATAGGGAGAGACTTTAATGGAAGTGTGCTTTAAGGGAATGCAAATGAGACAAGGGAATCTGCAGAGCTGCAAAACACATTGGAGGGATATCAAACAGGGCTAGTGTGGCTGTCAAAGAGGTAAAAGGCAGGGAAGTGTGTGTATATGAAGGAGGGAGGGGGAGGAGAGAGAGACCTGCTCACTTTATTCAATAGACACTCCTGTACCACTTTTTCCTGCTTCAGCATCCGCCCTCAGCTGCAGCTCTCAACAAACCCCAACCCACACACCTACTCTCTCTCTCTAGAGTCTACACTTTAACTATTGTATGTTTCCTGAACAGTAATAGTTCTTCTCAGGGAAAACTGTATAAATAAATTTTAAAAAATGCTCCCTGCCTGCAGCCAGTGAGCCCGGTATTCTTGAGTGACAGCTCTGCACGCTAATCAGAGCGCGCAAGCTGCAGCCAGAACCACCGGGCGATCTACGGCATCTGTGAATGAGCAATGGAGGTGCGTTGCCCAAAGTCAACCAGACAGTCGCTCTGTTCGTCAGCGGTGACAACGTGCACCACAGAGAGCGTGCTCCCTTGGATGGGGCTACAGTGTGGCCTATGATTTATTATGGCAGGGAAGAGCCTGTCAGTGTTCATTATTACTGATGCAACAGGAGGCAATGCCACCACCTATCACTGCCTGCCCCCTGATGCCCACCACAGCTGCCGGAGGAAGTGACCTCAGCACCCACCTGTCTCCTCACACAAACACTGGCCGTAGCCTTATCTAATTGGCTCTAATATTATACAGGCACTGAACCTGTGACCCAATTTGGCAGCCACATCATAACCAATTGGTACAATTCAAAACTGAGCCGCTGAGGATATTTATACACGAGCGCAGCATTGCAATGCAAATTTGCAATGACAAGGGTATCAACTTTATAATTCGAATCATCTACAGAAGAACCACTCTCCCCCAGTTCTTACGCCCGGCACAAGGTGGCGTAAATCGATGCTATCGTACACCTGACACCGCTGTCGTTGTCATGCCCAGCGCCCACATTGTGTAAGTGGTAAATGCACTTGCGGCCATTTGCGCGCCCGTTTGTGCCACCCACGGGCGCGAGGAGCGGTCATGCAAAGTATTGGCACATTGCGATCGTGGGGCAGCAGAACGCATTTGCACGTTAAACCAATTCAAACCACGTCTACGCACAGGTCTGTTATTGCAGGGTTCACCGCACGCGCGCACTCTGTTTGTTAGACACGGGGTCGCAAATTAAGGCATTTAATTTAGAAAATAGTAAGTAAGTAAGTAAATTATAATCAGACTGGGTCACACGTTGAATCCAGAGTGAAATGTCACATTCTTGTGTTCCAACGTTGTGGCTTGTGATCTTGTGTCACGTACTATTATTTGACAGAAAATCCTGGACCGCGTCTTCTCTGGGGAAAACCCCAAACTCCAGGAGTGATCGACATATAAGGATATGTGCGTCACACAGCAGGTTGATGGGACTCTCTTTGTATGTGTTTCAATAGACACAAAATTCCCACATTGGAAGAGGTGTGCGTGATTATGAAGCGCAGATGGAAACAATGACTTGTTTGTGGATTGTTAAATATACATTGTGGACTGTCTTCTGTGGGTTACAGCTAATAAAATGTCCAATAGAATCTTAAGAGCCACTCCCGTAGATGATTTGCTTGCGCGTCTGTCCTGTTGCAGCCAAGAAGAAGTCCTTTGTCTAGATTCCACAGACTAAATAATAATAATAATAATAGATTGTTTAAATCGGGCCCTCTATGTTTTCAAGCAGACTCGGCATGGCCTGTGTGGTGGGTTTATCACCTAGAGATCGAAGGGTTGCCCCCGCCCGTCCATATCGAAGGAATCTAAAGAATCTAAAAATAGAATCAAAGGCCTGATTTACACAAAATAGTACTCATCACCCTGATGCATTCTCCAGATGATGAAAAAATGGTGTACATGTAATGTGTGTAGTGGGACACCTTTAGTCTGCCCATGAGTTCTGAACACCCCACTTCATCTTCTCAGCTTTGCTCACTCTTCTTCATTCATAAAGTTAGGAATGAAAATCGTTTACAGTCCTGGTGGTCCATGTAGGTATTGCAGGTGATCCATGACAATGACTTAAACGACATCATTTTAATGCCACAGGCATTTGTATTATTTTATTGTTTTTATTTGTAGGCTGGAGCCAGGAGACCGTCCCTGTCCACCACCGTACTGACAAGAATAGACAGATTGTGTGCAACTCACTTAACACAGAAATCACACTAATAGTAAAGAAAAAAAATTTCAGCCCCTATCCACAACCCTCCACATCAGAGGTCCCGGGTTGATTCTGAGTCGAGAAGGTGGTCCATGAGCCAAATAGATTGAGAGAAAAGGCTGGGCTTCAAAAGTGTAATGGGCCCCCTTCTGAGACTAGTTGGTTGGTGTAACTTTCCATAAATATTTGCGCTCCAGCACATGACCCCCTCTTTCCTTCTGACATTTCCCTCCCTCTTTCCCGTGTGATTTCAACTTCCTCTCTTCCCCTCCTCCCCGATCTCACAGTTAAATTAAATATACTTCATATCCGTCAACCTGCGCTGTCAACTTTGTCAGCACGAGTTGCCTCACAAATCAATAGGAGGAAATGAATAATTCACTTTGACCATTAAGTCTAAACAACAAGAGTGATAAGTGCTGTCCCTGACATTAATCTTATGAGCCACCAACAATGGATTATGATATAACATGATAATGTTATGAAATTGTACTCTCTGGTGAATCTTGCTCCCTCCCGCCCTTCCCATCCAGCTTTTCCCAGATGTCACTGTCTGTGACTGGCAGGCTGCCACCCCGAGGGCCTGCGCACCGCCAGGCATGGCTAGATCCATCTTTATTAAGGACAGAAGTGCTGTGAGTTGTGTGTGTTATCATCAGTGCCTATTAATCTGAAAGCTTCGGGGCAACCGCTGCCTCACTCCTGCTACAGTACACCGTGGCCGAGCATACACTATTACAAACACACTCATGTACGAGCTGATGTAGACCAGACACGGATGAAGACACACAGATCCAAGCTCTCTGCATAGTGCACACACAAACAACTCTCTTACATTCACTCCTATCCACCTTTCTCTCTCTAATAATGAGCTGGAATTTACAATTAGCAGATAATGCTAATTCACTCCTAATTGGGGACGATAATTCCGTGTGAATAAATCTCACTTGTAATTGTTAAGTCACCATTAGGATCTGTTCAAACTGTTACCACCCACCATGTGGCGGGTGCCTGCGTATGTAATAGTAAGATGCACATGAGTACGTCGTAGCTTGGAGCACTCACACACACACGTGGTTGCATGTAGAAGACCCCACCGAGGCGCCACATGTGATGTTGACCCAGTTTAGATCTGTGGCACAAAGTAGAGCAGGGATCCAGAACAAAAAGAGACAGTGACATTTAAAAATAGGTTGACATTCTTTTCATCTCATCACTCAGACCCATACAATGATAGTATCCATCTTTTGTGTCAGTCACACCATCAACTAATTATTCCCTCACATCTTCTACATGCCATTTTAGAGATAAAGCCTCGATATTTATATCTCAAGAGCCATCGAGGAGATGCTGTTAACAACCCGTTGTATGGGCGTTCACCTGTTCATGTTTATCTCTCCCACACGTGAATGTCCAGATGATTTGTGTCATGTCGTTGTTTGTATTGTGTGCCTGTGTGTGTGACGTATCCAATCTGATCACAGTGACCCCAATGTGCCTACAAAAGTTATCCTTCTCTAGGATGGGCAGATTGGGCATCAGGATATTCTGGCACAGCAGCCAGGCTGACATGCCTCAATTCTACAACACTGCTGTCGCTCTCTGTTTATTTCTCTGGGTGTGTGTGTCCCTTTGTCACATATACATAGGCATCACATAGACGTAATTTGCTTCTCTATTTGTTATCTGCAGCCCAATAATAAAAAAGCAACAATTTAACAAAAGAAAAACACAGGCAAGTGCAAGAGATCAGAAACTCAAAGAGGCTGGTAATCTGTCCGTGTCCCAGATACAGGACAGTCGCAGTCGTCATAGCCATCACCCGAGGATGACCACAGAGACGGCGAAGTCTAAACAAAACCACATGCAGTCTTTTCATGCTGTGCATAGTGCATACGCATGCATAATGTCTTGCCTATTCTGCAGTGGATCCAAGCTTCCTTTATGCGTCAACCAAATTATATGAAATGCATCCCTGAGATGCAATACCCATGTGATCCACAGGGGGAGCATAAATAAGTTAGCATCACTATGTTTGTATTGTGTGTGAAATTGGAAATTGTCAAGGGATGAGTCAGCTTTAATCCAACCCCCTTGTACATATTAATCTTTCAGATCCATGCAAAGTTCACAGGTAAATAAGTGAACAGTTGCTACATTTACAGATGCACTCAGTAGTTGCATCTATTTGCGTCAGTATTTACTGCAATTTTAAGCCAAAAAAAACATGAATTATAAATGAATTCACGATAGATAATCCAGGCCGGTTACGAAGGAGTAGCATAGTTCAATTTGTACCAATTTCACTGTCCTTATGCATGATGTTTGCAAACACAACTGATTGCCTTAATTGTGGTATTATTTAAGTTTTAAAGAGCATGTAAATGATGGGTCTGCCTCAGCTACTGTTGACTATGAAACAACAAAATAAGTAACAGTGAAATTGTTCTAACTTGGATAAATGTCTGAATAATGATGGGGGGAAATAGCCTGTTCATGTGTGTGGGAGGAGAATATAAAAAAAAAAAAGCCAGACTCCAGCAAAACATTCGTTAAATTATCCCACAGCAGCAGGTGCATGTGGGTGTGTGCGTCCACAGTGCAGCCCTCTGGGAACTGACATACAGTATATGCATGAGAACCCGCCTTACACGTTTGACACTTATACTGGAAATGACACACCGAACCACACGGAGACCCTCAAGTCATGTGTGCAGCTGCCATTGCTACTCAACGTACCGAAGAATTTCTTCTTCTACTTCTCCTAATCTTTTTCTTTTCCGCCTTTTTAACGATGCACGTGTACCTACACATAAGTGCGCTCGCATTCCTGCTATGCGGTCCTTAGGGGGACGGATGATCTGCACTGGTCTGATTATTAGAGAGGAACAGTGGGAGACACAGCCCATAGCCCAGAGCCCAGGGCCCCAGTCAGTGAGGCTGTAACAGGTGCTGCTTTCCAATGCCTGCTTCTGTTAATTACCAACAGCGCAATGTTGGAAACGCTTTGCCGAGACCTGTACCAGGTGAACACCCATTAGTGCATGGAGAGGATCCAGAGGGTGTGTGCCTGCCGCCGCTAATGTTCATAGACTGAAGATAAGCTCACGTGAACACACACACTCGGGACAAAACGTGCAGATGCTTGAGCACGTGCATTATGAAGACATTAAAGTGGTTTTGTGTGATGTGCTCTGATTATGCCTTGAGACACGACCTGTACACACCCAGACGCATATTCCCACCCACACACACAGCTCCGCTTCTACTGCTTTCTTCTCAAATACTCATTTTTCCCTCCATCTCCCGCTGTCCCCGGAGGTCCGGGTACATCAGTTCATCGACACACTCGTTCTGGACGGTGGTCTCCATGGAGCCTCCTGTTTCATGTGACCTTTCTCCTCCTGCGTTCCAGGAGTCTTGGGCGTCTGGTCACTCTGAATCATTCCCTCCATCTGCCTTTGTTCGGGTAAAAAGGTTCGCCAGAGAAAGGGAACCAAGCGTATAAAAGGAGATGAATCAACAGACATCTCATGGCGCCTACTGCTATCTAAGTGAGGGATAGTACTGTTTTATTCCTCCATCTTATCAACCCTCCCCCTCCACATATCTTTCTTCAGCCTCACATCTCTGCCCCTCCACCCACTCCAAATGCACCACCACTCTACCGCCCGTTTTGTACTCTACCCCTCTGCAGTTCTCATCCGACTTTCAGATCTCATCAGCAGCTCCCAGTTTGCCTCGTTCCCATCAATAATGGAGGAGTTTTTGACTGGGTGAAAATAAATAACTCTCGCGCCAACCAAGGGGGGGTTCGCAACCATTCCACCAGTCGTTGTCAACCGACGAGAAAGGCCTCTCGGTGGGGCGGATGAGATCAGAAGTGAGTTGGTGCTCTGATCTCATTGGACGGCAAAGTAAATTATTTACGTGACATTCATTGACTGCAAACTCACACTAAACCACTTCACCATTTTGCTCCGTGGGGCAAATCAGTCCACTATCAGTGCACAAAAGAAAAACACTTTTTTTCCCCCCTCGGAGTGAAAAATTTAAAATGCAAATAGGCATTCACTGACAGCAACACTCCGTCATAAACTGAAACACCCTTAAAGATAACTAAACACATGCAAATGAGCTGATTAGCTAAATATGCAAATGAAATCATTATTTGTAGGAGGCATTTATATGTTAATTGACATGGTGACTCACTGTAGATTAATTATGTATATATATTATAGCTTTAGTATAGAATAATCTATAGTGATGAATACAGATAAAAAGATAATGATAACAATTAGTTGCCTTTAGTACATTTATTTCTCTCCTATTGATCTGACATATGGCTCAGACCCAATACACAAATTGAATGTTCACAAAGCTGAATACGCGTCGAAGCAGCTAGCACTAGCTGTGCATACACAAAGGATGGGTGCGCACGCAGGGTGTGTGTGTGTGTGTGTGTGTGTGGTGTGTTTGGGGAGGGGGGGGTGCTGCTTTCTGTAATCTCTGTAGATTTCTCTGTCTTTCTATCACTCCTCTCTCTCTCCTCGCCCTCTGACTATTGCAGGTCTCACGTTCCTGACTCGTCTCTGACTGCCGATCGATAGATGGATCTGACTTTACCCCGACTCAATAACCCCTCGTGCATATCCAGAGAGGGCATGTGTGCATGTTTGACTGTGTGCGTGCCAGAAGGGGGAGTGTATGAGTGAGCATGTGAGAGTTTGTGCTTAGAAGGGATGGTTTGGGGTATTTTGGCAGAGCTGTGCATGTGCATGTGTGTATGAGTGTGTGTCTGTGTCTGCCAGCTCCAGTCTCTCACCCCAGGGCCTAGAAGTCACGGTAGTGAGAAAACAGATTGATTTCTCCCCTCCTACGCACAAACAATTAACTACACAGCGCTCAATTAGACACACGCTGGAGACGCCTTCAGACAAGCCTCTGCCTTGACCTGGGATCTGTTTCCTGCAAACCAACCTATGACACCTCTGCATTCCCTCCAAGCAAACATCAGCGGTGTGGAGGGTGATGCATGCACGGGAGATTATATTAGGAAGGTGTTTATGTGCCCCGTGCTTGTAAAATTATCTCTTCCTGTTGTTAGCGGCATCTTCTCAGGATTATGTGTCCCAGCACAAAATGAGGTAAGATTATCTTTAATGATGTGGATGGTGTGCGGTTTCATTATTGCTGATGTTCACGCACGGCTCCACAGCTCACACCGCTAGCTGAGTAAGCGGAGCAAGGACGCTAATTTAAAGGCAAGGGAATTCCAGTGGAGCGTGGAACTCTCTGTATCAGCTGCCCCGTGTCCACCTTGGGGACCCTTATCCATGTAACACACGTTGATCATCCAGTAAAGGACAAACAAGGTTGTCATCCCTCCGTCAGCTTTCTGTCACTTTTCATTTTTCCCTGTGAAACACTCCAGTGAGCATGTCTTCCTCCTGCTCTTACACTGTTTTTCCTTGAGCCAAGACATTTGTCAGAATTTCCTCAGTTCCCTCCTACTGCTCCAGTAAACTGGACCCACTTTGTTAACTGCCACAAAAATAGGTTGCTGCCTGTTAAAATTAACAAAAGACCATTAGTATTTATGCAGGCTGATTACTCAAACTCAGGATGTAATTGATTGCGCAACTCTCATTCCATCTTGACCTTTATTACCTTTCCTTAATGAAAAAAAAAATGCAATTAACAACTGACTAATCAATTAACAACAATTTGGCTAAATGACAAAAATTTAGCGCATACGTGAGAAGTTGTATGTACAAATAGGTATCAACTAGACTAAATATTTCTAATTAAAACAAAAGAATAAGGGTCATTAACACTTGCAGTCTGAGCTGTGTCAAATTATTTCCACAGATGCTGGCGTTAACAATAATTGTGATCCACTGCTGCATAGCGAAATCTTTCAAGGCTCTAAGTGTGTCATTCATAACACACAGTGTGGGAGATAATGGTATTGGGAAATGCGTATGTGTGTGTGCATATGTGTAAATGTGTTGAAGACGGGAGCGAAAAAAGAGAAAATGAGAGAAACGAATGAAAGAGAATTCGTAGACGCGCGAGCTCCAGCAAGTGTTAACATTTCTAATTATCTCACTGTCACGTCTGGAGGCTAAGAAGATAACACCTGAAGTCACCAGGGCAGTAGAGCTGAAACACACACACATACTCACACCGCTCCCACCCCTGCACTGTCATGCAAGGCCCTTCGATTTGTCTCTCTCTGCACGGCTGGGTTGCCTTCCTTTTTCTCACTCCGCCTTTTTTTTTTTTTTTTTTTATCATCAGTCCCCAAATTTTTCTCTCTCCTTGTTGCACTCACACTCTCTGTGTGAAGTGTACGTGAGCTCCGGCGTGTGGGCTCTCCCGTGTTTACTTACGCACGAGCTGATGTCAACAGGCCTCACTTGTCTCCCCCCCGCCGGCCTTATGTGATGGTGAGGCCAACAATACGTTGCATGTTTCCACTGATGTTTATCCTTGTCACGCCCATTGGACACGACTTACGACCCACGTTTGATATTAAATCCCATGCTGTGGCTAGCTGCTAGCTCTACAGATCAGATAAGCACCAGAAGGAAGCGGGATGGATTTAAAGGTTTTAGTAATCACAACACTCCATCCCCCTCATCTCTCCAAACCACTATACATCCACACTGAAGGATTTGCATTAACGGAAGGATTCGACAAATATGAAAACTATTAGGTTCTTTGTGTGTATTCACAATGAATATATTGTATGATGGGTTTTTTTCTCTTATATGTGAAGATTGCATTACCATCACATTAGAAACCTTTGAACAGCTTCCAACACTGAATTTTAAATACATATAACCCCTTGATCTCATAGTTTTGAGTTGGCGTCATTTCAGTGAGAAAAGCAAAAATAATTTGAAAAAAAATAAATGTAATTTAAATACGGCCTTTATTTTGTACTTTGTAGTCATTCCCATCATGGAAAGAAAGTTCTTTTTCTGAAACTAATTTCATTGGATAACCATAGGAACACACTGTTACAGTCAAACACACGTCAGCAGAAGTTGAAGTAACGCTTTAAAGGATTACATAAATTGTGGTAAATATCTGAACAAAGAAAGTTTTTTCTTGTCTGTCATTTCAAAATGCACTCTTTGTTCATTAAATTGTAAAATAATGGAAAAATTACTGCTCTTTTGTGTCTTAAGTGTACATCTATAGTCAACAACAGCATTTTTGTCTTCCTAAGTACCTTCATCGTATTAGTCAAAAGCTGCACTTTTGTCTTTCCCACCACAGTCATTCTTATGACTGATTTGGCTTTATTAGTTTTACTGGTAATGTTAAAAAAAAGTCTCAATGGCTGTATTATCTAATAGTACTTTAAAATGTCACTTACAATGAAATGGATGCATTTAATTTCAAACTAAATTAGATATTTAATGACGTGAGGGGAATGACATGTTCCCATAACATTAGGTAAAAAGTTTTTATGAAAATATATATATATAATTTGCGCTACGAAGTTAGGGCTCTACTACTTTCAGGTTTTGGTCCAGGCAAATTAAGGGTCATCATATGAGTAAGAAACTAGTGTTATATGATGGTTTAAGTTTATAAGACCAACTTTTTCCATTATTGCAGAATCACTCGGCTTTGATTTGTTTAGGAATCAACCATAAAAAAGAGGGAAACAACTGTAACCACTTTTTTCTATACATCCCAACACAGTCCAGGGCCACTGCACACTTCAGCTGTACCACCAGCCTGCTATATTTTACAACACTCTTAGAGGCTGATGAAATATTCACAGGCCTGAGTGTTACAGCGATCTCTGGTGCTATGAAGCTTTTTAAGGTCATCTTTTTTCAGAGCCCATCTCTCGCCTGTCTGTCCTGTTTCCCCTCTGATGCCCTGCAGAGGGCCTTTTTTGGTACTGACAGCCATTCTCCAGAGACTTTCTCTCTCCCTCTCTGTCACATAGACATCAGCACCCCTCTGGTCTACTATCCGCAAGTGAGGTGAAAGCTGGGGGATTTTTATGGTGGGTGATTCATTGTTATTGGGTCACAGGCTTGATGACTTCTTGTCTGCTGAGGCTGTTTTACATTATAGTGGCGTTCACACAGAGCAGAGGTTTGAAATATTTTCCACGTTAGTATAAACAGAGCTGTCAACCACAAATAAACCCGGCAACATCGCCTTGCTGAACGTGCGTGGGCTCCAGCATCACTGTCATCAGCTGCAAAGGAAATGGAGGCAGGAATGTCAAGTGTATCCACAGCACATACAGATGCATTGGAAACAAAGAAAAGAAGAAGTCTCTATACAGGCCCACAATGGCTGTTTGTCAGTGAACACAACACAGTCTGGTTTCCGTGACCCAGCATCCCGGTCAGCGGCACAGTTCACCCCCTCCTCATTCCTCTTTATCCAGTTTGCTGATGCTTACAAAGCTACAGCATGCTGGGTGCTCCCTCGCTCAACTAGCCAGCTTCACCAGCAAAGAGGTCCAATGTGATTCATGGCGTTTACCCCTCCCAAGCTCCCAGGGAACCTGGAGTTCTGTTACTGTGACATCACAGCCAGAGCCCTGATTGGTCACCAGATGGCTGCCCTGATTGGATTCTGGCCCAAACTGTGCCGTTTGAATCACTGGCTCAGTGATGGCCTGGATACTGATCCAGCCCACCTGCACTGCTCAGCAAACACACACACACACACACACACACACACATACAGAGTCAAGACATTATCACATACAACCTGAGTAGGACCCGAATCAATGCCTTCCATAAAAATAAGTCACTTAACTGCTAACAGCAACACCTCCATCCTGTAAATCTGCCTTTACCTTTCTGTGTCTTGTCGATTGGTTTTAAACCGGCGTTTTTTTTAAGATTATAGCTCTTTAAAATCTAAGTGCCCTTGTTTAACTTAGCTTAAATGACTCCCTCTTTGCTTCATGGGTTAGGCCCCATTTCAACATTTCTGAGCACTATCCTGGGAGACATAAAGTGAATGAGAAAGCAAGGGCATTCAAAGCCAGAGAGAGGGGGTGAGAGGGAGGGAGAGGTTTGCTGTGCTATGTGTCAGTCTCTGAGCATACCCGAGCTTTTACGCATGTATCTGCTTTCCCTCACCGTCTCTGCCTGTCTGTTGTCATAGCATGGGGTGGTAATAAGTAGCTCTTAAGTGCAGGCATTCTCTTTTAAACACACTACACATGGACAATAGCTTCTACTTGAGCCTCAAGAGGTGCTCCTGAAGCTTTTCTGATTGAGACATGAAACCGGAGCACTACACTATTCCCTCCGCTTCCTGCATTCCCCGCGGAATGCCTGCAGCATGCTTCCTAAAGATACCCCTGGCACACGCATCCGCGCCAAACAGTGTTCCCTGAGGATAGCTGCAGGCGTACTGCAGTGTCCGTCCCTACAATCAGCCCGCTCCTCTTTCCGGTGGGTCCCATAGTTGCCACACACACTTGCGAAACTGACATCTTTTCCTTTGACCTTAAAAGTCCGTCTTGCCTTTAAATGTGCCTCTCAGCCGTTTCTCATTGTATCTGCAGGGTGATCAAACAACTGCATCTGCAGCTTTTTCACTCTCTTCCAAAAGTGAAGAGAGACTTGAACAACTCTCTCAAAAGCCTGGGGAAACCGAAGTACAACATTTGGCAGGGGCACAGACCCCCTGCTGCACCTGTGCCCGCTCAGGCAGATCCCTATTTAGCTGGAGACTCCTGCCGCCTTGGGGACAATGAGAGGGGAATGGACGGATGGACCAAGGATTTGAGAGGAGTACTTGGACACCATTCAACACCATGTGTGCCAAAGTTATGGGTCGAGTAGACCAAATGGCTACTCACTGGCACTAACACACAGCTGTTGGATGATCTGCCTTTGGGCCAGCCGCCGCAGACACACACACACCTAAACACACTCAGACACACACATGCATGAACATTCTGTACACAATCTTGTGTTGTTTTCTGCACATTAGAGAAGGACGGTTTATAAGGAGGGATGAGACAGAAACAAAAGACCGTCAACTACAACAGCATGATGCACAGTATTATCATTAACTATAAAATTTTACACAAGAAGTATTATCAGTGGTCTAACATATGCGGAATCTATTAAAAAAACAAAAAAAAAACAACAACAACAACAGTTTCATTATGTTAAGGTGCAGAAAAGACAGAGATTGCTGTGTTTTGGTAAACAGTCTGAATTTTCCATCATGTCATAGTACGCCCCCACAGAAACAGAAGCTAAACTGGTGTAACTACTACAACATGATTCACAGCCGTGCCTCCATTTATGCCACTTTCTCTGTTTTTCAACAACAGCAGCACAGGGGTGACGAAGCTACAGACAGGTCTCACGCTCTTTTCTCAAATTTGTCATTACAACATAACAACACTTCATCTAAATTCAGAGAAACCTGTTCGTACGGGTGTCACACTGTCCCCCCCCATCCCTCCCCTCTGATATTTAAGGAAGCCGTTGATCACACCTTTTCCATCTCTGAATGTGGGAATCACTACGAAGAGAACAGCACTGAATCTGTTATCTGCTCAGGGGCTGTGACGCTGTGTTTCTATGGTAACACTCCACCCTGCGTTCCAGTCACTTTGCTTTCCGTCTTTCCACTGCCAGATATTCTATAATACACAGTGTTGATCATGTAGAGGACAGAGAACAGCGGACCTGTCACCTTAGGAGAGAGAGACACAGTGAAAGGAGGCAGGGTCAACGCATTTTCCTCTAATCCATCTTTTCTTTTCCGATTAAGGCTAACGTAAAGATTTCGGGGACGCTCCTGTGCTCTTCAATACCCACACTTAAAGCCTATTATTCATAAAGGAAGATTTAATTCATGAATCTCGACTCCTATTGACTAAAGGCTATGTTTCCCTAATTACGCACAAAACAGACATTTATCAGAGTGGCATTTGTTTGCGCCTACGTTTTTTCTTGAATAAATGAACATATGAGCCTGTGGTGAAGCTGTGACACCCTCCCCCTGGGAGCCCGGCGTCCTGCAGGGCCATCGATGTGCATGATGACGAACTGTTTTATTGATCGATGGCCACCCTTATTGATCATCCACTGGTAATCAATGTCTTTCTCTTGTCTGTATTCTTTGTTGCAATGTGCAACATGCAAAGTGACATTAATGAGCCCTGGTACTCCCACTATCACCTATCACCTATCGTCTAACTCGCTCACACCTCCCGCGTTGCTCCTGTACAAAAGCTTCATGGCATCCATAATGCCTGATCTGTCATTTATGTAATTGGATCCAGACACGTGCAAATGCACAAAACGACAAAGGGAAAAATGCTGTGGCGCCTGTGGCTAAATGAAAAACTGGACCTGACTCCTGCAGGGGTGGGAGACAGATGCAAGATGAGAGGCAAGGCAAGAGAATAAAAAGAGCATAAAAAGAGCAGTGGAGATTTACACTGGCCCTAGTTTTACTGAAGTTTGACTTTTACTGGAACAATGGAAAGCACGGAGAGAGAGTGAATGAGAATCAGAAACCAGTATGGACAGTCTCTGAGGCTTTCTGAGATGGGGTAGGATAAAAAAAAAGGCAAAGCTGGGCAAAAATCGTAGGCACTGTCTGTCTACGAGGTCCACCTGAACCGGGAGATTTACACAAACACAAACGGAGGCAGGAAAAAAGACAGTACTGGGCATATTAGGAGAAAAGACAGGAGAGGTAGACGCACAGCCTGGTGGGAAATGACAAAGAAGAGGGAAGGCAGGGATGAGGAGACATAAAAGAGTTGTAATTTGCCTAACGAAAAGAAGAGAGTGACAGATAGTAGAAAATGAGTATGTTGGAAGGAGGAGAAAATGATGGGCTAGGGAGCGTGATGACGGTGAGTTAAAAAAGGCTGAAGGGGAATAGGAGCGTAAATGAAAGCGGGAGAAGGTCAGAGATGCAAATGTGGGAAGAGACTGAGAGAAGGAAGTGCGAATAGTGTGTGAATAGCAGAAGTGCTGGGCCTGCAGGGAAAACTTGAAAGGACAGAACCAAGGGGATAGAAGGATGGCGGCGCAGAGTGAAAGGGGAGCTGATGAAGATGAAGGAGGGCCGGGGTGGGGAGGGTGGTCTTTAATCAAAATGTTTTTCAATTAATTTTACAATTAAGGCCTGCTCGTTAGCTTTGGCACACACAAGAGATGACATTGCAAGCGATACTGTGTGTGTGCGCGTCATTAATATAATGATGACAGATTGGCGGTCCTGTGGGACTGCCTCTGCTCCGTGACAG